>JAOUQW010000002.1:13092935-13117701 GCA_028565825.1 Olivaichthys viedmensis | reverse complement strand
CTCAAGGTTTCTTCCTCATGTCATCTCAGGGAGTTTTTCCTTGCCACTGTCGCCTCTGGCTTGCTCATTAGGGATCTCTATTTACATCCGGATTTCTATAAAGCTGCTTTGTGACAATGTCCATTGTTAAAAGCGCTATACAAATAAAATTAAATAAAATTAATTAATTAATTAATTGAACAATTTGAAACAGTTTGAGAGTGTTTTGTTGCTGAGCTGCATATATTGAAAATGACTCTTACTGGGTACTGATTATTTATTAAGAATTGCAACATACATTTTTCTCCTGTGCTGTCTGAAAATGCAATTGCTAATTGGTGTCTTTCTGCTTCTCTTTTTTTTCTTTTTGATGTTGTTAGAGGTGCACACCACCCAGAGTTTCCATCGGTTTTGGACACTCTCATCATTGACAACCCTGTGATAACTAACTGTTTGATAGATATGAGGAGCATTGAATGCATTCTTATCATCAGAGTAAGATAATTCAACTCTTTAAAACACGTTTTACAGCCATTGAGCATTACTTTGAAGTTGCTGTTATAATTATTGATTGTCTTGTGTTTATTAGTGAAATAATATATCACTTTAAAGACTTTAATATTGTTGTAGTTTATTTTGAGATTGATTATAAACTGTTAAATACAGGAGAAAGCTGTTGCAAGGAGAGTCATGCAAAAGGACAGGCCCCCTAGAAATTGCCGTGAGGCCTTCACTGAAGAGGGTGATCAGGTTTTTACCAATCGCTCTTACGCCCCCGAACAAGCAGTTATGGTTAAATACCTCGGGGGAGATCCAGAGGCAGAAATTCGGCAAGTAACATTCTTACTGTTATAAGATGCTACTTTAGTATATTGATTTGACCTATAAAAGGTCCTATGGGTAGGAATAAATAAGTAATGATTCTTTTGCCTTCAAAGTCTGCCATTGTTTTTAGCTACCAGCTAAACTTCTTCTGAGCAGACGTTTGTTACTGCATGATCACATTTGCTTACTCTGATTTGAAATCCTAATTTGAAATAATTTAATTTATGACTTATTAGGGTATTTTATATTAGAGACTCTAAATATAAAATCCATATTTATGTAGGACCTTTCATTTTTGGTATACCAACTTTTGAATGTTGTATAGCTGCTGATTATATCCTCTTTTCATAAAGGATTGAATAAATTGTTTGAATTTTCTTTTCCAAATGCGCAGCCTGGTGCAGTCTGAGGTGGAAAATCATCAGGCGCAGCTCAGCAGGTTTCAGCTTCATTTAAACTCAGTGAAGCAGGACATTCAGTCAATGGAGGAGAAGCTACGCAGTGCCAAAATAGCATGCAAAAGAAATCAGGTACAGTGCTCAAGTGCCGTAAGCTCAGCGCTCAATTCTTACATATACTCTAAGCAATAAAGTTATCTAGTTTCACTGCCAGAGGAAATTTTAGTTTCAGTAGATTGATATGCGAAAATATCTGGAAACCTGTTGCAAAGTAGTGAATAAGAAATTCCTTTATAAGAAATTACTATTTCTTATTCAGAAATGACTAAAAACAACTATTCAAATTCTTTATTAGTGTTGGTACCAACATATTCCACTGTCAACATATTCATAGCCTATTCATAGCAGGTTTTACCTTGCTATGATTCTTCAGATATCGAACTCATCTAATTAATTGTGCATCAGAATTTAAATATTTAGTGCTTCAGTTTTATTTTTACATACATTTTCATATACATTGTATATTGTGTTCATGAACAGGAAAGTATGAATCGTGTTAAAGCATCCATAGTAGAACTTGAGAACATTGAGGAGACACAGGCTGAGGACATCAGTTCCCTGGTGTGTATTCTGTTATTTATGTTTATGCAAAACTTATTTTATAATATTGACTTGCCAATATCAACTCATTGGCTGTGAATATTCTATGTAACCTTGTAATTCATAGGAAGAAGATGCTCAAGAAAATGAGCAGAAAATAGAGTTGGAGAGAAAAAATGTAAAAGAGGCACAGAGTGAACTGGACAAGCATAATAAAGCTATCACAGCAATTGATCGGAAACACCAAGATGTGAAAAACAAAAGGGAGCAACTCACAGATGAAGCAGAGCAGTTGAAGGTTGGTAGGAATAACTGAATTATAGGCAAAACTTGCAAGTCAACTCATGGCAACCATTTATAAGTCGCTTGTTATGTTGTGAGCAGGAGGAGCAAGTGAAAGCTGAGGCTGAGTGCAGTAAACTTGATCAGACCTTCAAGATCTTGGAAAGGAAGCTCAAGGCACATCAGGACAATATTCAGGCCATGACAGATGAACTTGCTTGTAGAGAAGAGATAAAACAGGTATCGACAAGCAATCTTATATTTTATCTTTTAAAATAAATTTTGCGTTTTTTTCTCCCAATTTAGTCATCGCCAATTCCCACCCACACTAGCTAATTCTCTCTCCTATCGCATGACAGCCATCAACCGGGGAGGGTGAGAGCTAGCACGTGTTTCCTCCAAGACACATGAAGCCAACTACTGCATCTTTTCAAACTGCTGCTCATGCAACGTCACAGGGCAGTCCCATGCGCTCAGAGGAAAGCGCCAACTGCCCTCTTCCGTATGCATGAGCTCACAGATGTCCATGATTGGCTGGTGCTGCTTTGATCGACAGGAGAGAAAGTGTAATGCCATCCCACCCACCCAGAGAGCAGGGCCAATTACGCTCTCTTGAACTTCCAGCCACAGATGGCTTTGGCACCGTCAGGGTTCGAACTAGCGATCTCCGGACGATAGGGCAAACGCTTTACTGTTGCGCCACTTGGGAGCTTCTGTAGTGTATCTTTATTAATAGTCACTATTAGAAAAACTAAGCGTTCTTTAAGTAAGTAAATGGTTTTCTAGTTTTCTAAATGGGTTCTACTTAAAACCAGAACCCATTTACAAAACTAGAAGACCATTTACCATTCAAAGAACCCTTGACTGAACTTTGTTTTCTAAGAGTGCAGGTGGTATTCTTATGTTTGTAATAACAAATTTTATTTTAATGTTTATTTTTGTGTATGTGTATTTTAAAATAAAGCCTTAAAGGTACCTTTTAAAGCTATTGTGGAATATTTGTAGAAAAAGTATTGGTAAAAAAAAAAAGTGTTTTTAGCGTTAGCCAAGAAATCGGGGGAACTTTTTAAAATGTTTGGGCTGGAAAACCATTGTGAAGAATTCTTCCAGCCAATAGGCCGGGGCCCTTCACTATACCTCTTATCACTTTAACTTTGTGTTCCTCTCTTTTTCATCAGGACAATGAAGAAAAAGCCAGAGAAATCTGTCCTGTTCCACAAAGCCCAGATCGGGGTGCTAAGAGTATCGACACAGAGATCACACGTCTGTGCCAAGAGATCAGCTCACAGGAGAGCATCCATGGCAATCAGGAGCAAGTGATCAGGTACACAGACCTCTAACCTTTTCGTGGATTTTCTTTTTTTTTTATTCATTAATGAAAAATAATCTCTGTTATTTGGTTTGTATTACTCACCAGGGAGTATGCAGAGGCTCATAGTAATTACAAAAGCAAGTCCAATCAACTGAGAGATCTGAAGAAATTCATTGATCGCCTGGACAACATCATGACTGACAGACAGGCTCGATATAAAACATTGAGAAGGTAGTCTGAGCTGTCCTGTGACTTTAAATACTTTAAAGGACACTCTGTCTAAGTTTGGAATTGACAAAAAGTACCAATGTGGTGGAGTAAATTTATAGTTTAAATTAAATAAGATTTTCAGTTCCTTAAAAGTGTTTATGCCATGACATGCATGAATTTGTCTAATTCAGTCATTGATTATATAGAGTTTATAAAATGTCTCTGGTGTACTGTTGTGGCAGATCCCTCTCTGTGAGATGCAAGTTATACTTTAACAATTTCCTCATCAAACTGCACTGCTACGGGTCCATGATGTTTGATCACAACAATGAAACTCTCTCCATTTCAGTATGTGCTTTGTTTCTCTAATACAACCATTTCATTAGAATTTGAGCTCCGTTCTTTCTACGTTGCTTAACAAATCCAAGATAAGTTGATGCCAGATTTAGTTACCGTGACCATTCCAAACGGGCTAATTTGGTTCCTCAAACGCACCTAGGAACTTAATTAGTACAGCCGGATTGAGTCGTGTTGATTGAAAAGGCGATAAATATCGAGACTCAAAACCATGATCAGCAAGTCACCAATTGGCTAATAAGAGTGGTACGGAGACCTGGAGAGGACACTGAAATATTTTTCTCATGCACAAAATGTAGTAAAATGTGCTCATGATTTACTTTAAAAAGGTAATAAGATGCTAAATTAAGGTTACTTTATTTGTGCTCTTAATGAGAACTTTAATAAGCCCACTGAATTTCCTCTCTTTTCAGTTTTAGTAACAAAACATGAGTTGCCTTAAATAGTTACAAAAACAATATAATTCTGCGACCTTGATTTAGTATCTTGTTGCCATTGTCATTGTCTTGGCAACAAGTTCGACAACAGCTTCAAAGAACGGAAAAATACGGGAACATGTCAACTCGTCAGCAATCCAATCTAGCTAACTCAGTAATCCACGTATGAAGAACGGGGCCCTGATCTTGGAGGGCCAGCATAAGTTCAGTGTTCTCCTTGCTCACCCAGTTCAACTCATGAGGGGTTTGATAATTAGTTGATGGGTTGAACCAAGTTTGGTGGACCAGGAGAACACTGTATTAAATGACAATTGCAAAGACTGGTGTCATAATAAAGACATTTAAATGTGATTACCATAGAAAAATGTAGATACTTTAGTTTGAATACATATCTATAGTAGTTGTCTTAGTAGTTATTTCTCCTATGAAATGTAAGTAGTTGATTACTTAAAGATGCTACAGAAAACAGTGTGACTCATAGCTAAGTTACTAGTTTATCATGCTATGTACGATGAGAAGCATGCATCGTGTGAGCTAGGTTTTCTATTCACTTGACTTAATGTGTCTGGTTAAGGTAAAGCCACCAGGTCGGGAGAATGACGATATCCATGACATGCGCTCACTGTCTGGTGGAGAGCGCTCCTTCTCCACTGTTTGCTTCATTCTGTCTCTGTGGGAGATCACAGAATCACCCTTTAGATGCCTGGATGAGTTTGATGTGTACATGGTAAGCATAAGCCAAATTATATTGTTATGCACCTCGAAGTGACTTGTGTGCATGTTCATGCACACTTTTATTCTATTATTTATTGACTGATGTATTTATATGACTTTTTTATGAATCCAAGCACAAATGTCTTAGAAACGCTCTTGTTTTTGTTAGGATCTTTCTTCTTCTTGCTATTTTTCTCTGAATCCGCTGAATCATGCATGCCAAACCGGAGGGCGTACAGAAATTTTGGTGGTTAGGTAACACTCCCTCCTGCTACTCAGGCAAACGAAATTAGGCTGATTGAAATTAGCCGATTAGCCCGAGGGGGCGCTATAGCACAGTGTTTTACTATTTGGCCCATATTTTGTCAAAATTATTTCTTTTTCCGATTCCTTGGATAAAGCCACACAAACCTTTGGACCATTTAGCTCCATGCACTTAAATACAAGCAGTTTTTTTTATTATGCAAAACATATTTTGCAAACTAGTCCCAAGTGTTTTGCGTAATCCCCACAAAAGTGGTGTCAAAATACTCGCATGGTTCCGATCCTGAGCTGTAACTCATTAATGATTTCACGGATTCTCCTGGCACTTCAAAGGTGTACACAGTACCTAGTGATTCTGAATCTGGAGGCACACTTCATCTGTTTTGAGCTGGCCTTACTATAGTTTATATTGTGTCAAATTGATAAAATTGGAATATAGTTTTTTTTTGAGTTAAAGAGAGAGCATTGGTGTCAAAGGACAAAATTTCCTGAGGCTGAATAACTTTACCAATAGATTTCTAAATTCTACAGGTAATCAAGTAAAACAACTACAGCAACTCAGGAAAGCATTGTCTGATTATGAGCAAACTTCAAACATATTCAATGCATCATGTTTAATGTGTGTTCAAGCTTTGGTAGACAGATAAATAGGTGGTACTATAGCAGCAATTGAAAATTTGGGCCTACTTGCAATCTAGTGCTTGGACCCCGAGAATTGCTGCTTACGGCTATATTCAATATTTTTTTCACATTGCTTCATGTTTATTTTTTATATAAAGGACATGCACAATCGTCGGATCTCATTGGATCTGCTTCTTGAGCTCTCCGAGCGTCAGCATCTGCGACAGTTTGTCTTCATTACACCTCTGACCACCAGGTAGAGAACTACAGGTACCTCAAAGTTATGTCATGTAATGCTAAACTCTGTGATACTAAAATATGCTTCATTTTCCTGCAGCCATCTTCCCCAGAGTTCTCATATTAAAATCCACCAGCTGCAAGATCCAGAGAGAGGAACAGAGGAGGATTTGTCGTAGGACCCTGTCAAAAGAAGGGACTCTGTAGTAAGCTTGGTTAAAAGATGTATGTTTCTGCATTTTGTTCTATTTATTAGTTTTTAGTTCTTCAGTTGTTCTACATAAACATGTTAACTTCATAACTTCATGTGCCATTATCCTCATTTGTATCCGCTGCAAACTTCCTGTTCCCATCTTAACTTCTTCTGTGTTTCCTGGTGTTGAAGTAGTGAGAGGAGAGTTAGCTCCAGGCCACCTTGATCTAAGGCAGTTGTGAAGTTATAATGTCTTTTTTATAAATACACAACTAAGCACACACTGTATGTTCTGAAAACAGCCCATAGACAGTTTATTGATTTGAATCACAATGTTGTCAGCACAACCATTACATAGTGTGTTGAAGACATGCCACAAATAAATCACAAACAACATATTACACAATCAAATTACTCATTTAAATTTGATAATTCATTTCCATGTTAGGTACAAATATTTACATGGCGAAGATATACATCTGTAGTTTTGGGATTTATAATCACATTGTTGTTTTCTACAAGGAGGGCATGGGAGATAAAACTGCGCAGCATCCTGAGCCTTATAGGACATGCATTGGCTTGATGCTTCCATTTTTTTGTGGAAAGCAAGAAAACAGCAACACCACATTTTTCCACTTGGGCAAACAAAAATTGGAGAAATATATAATATTGGTGGGATAATGCACTCCTAATATGAAAGCTCCAGGCACCACCATTTTAGAGTTCTTTAAGAGGAACCCTTTTTGGTGTGAGATTTACCATTTCATAGTTGTTTTGGCATCCACCATAAGGAACGTTTCTGCCCAGGTTCACTAAACCCTCGATTACAGACAAAACACGATCCTCTCAGCAACATCCCTTGTAGTCCTCCTTTATTAAGAGTGTATGTGAGTAACAATATGTTTGTTTTAAGTGGTTAAATTAAGTTGTGGCTCAAATCACTTGCAAAACTCTTCATCACTTCCATCAAAAGTAATGCATTAAATTACTGTATAAACAGTGTTCATTTTAAATGTCAATTGTGTAGAAATTTTTTACAAAAAACAGTTCAATAAAAACGTACTACATTTGGACTGAATTTCTATACCAAACACATTAGTGGATTGCTTCTTGATTATGGGGCAGAGGAGCATTAAAGTCCCCCAGAGAAAGAATGGACATGTGATAACAGAATTTTTAAAATTAAGCATTTGAAACAAATCACCAGCATTCATACACGCACATAGTGATATGATTAATGTGCAAATAAAAGGCAATGTAGGTAATGTGGTTGGGCAGTTGTCATTTATATACTAGTTTTAGTTATCAGTTTGATACACTGAGTTGCCTGAGTTTATTAGATACTAGATCTAGTACCTAATACACTGCCAACTTGGTGTACATGGAAAAATTATGTATACTGAATTGCCAGTTTATTAGGTACTAGACAGCTGTACCTAATAAAATGTCAACTCGGTGTATATCACTTTACAACTACGAGAGTCTTTACAAATAAAAGCTAAATTGGTCCAAGACAAGATGCACAACATATCGTTGCCCTTACAGATAACTAATACAAATACACACTGCAAGTTTTTTGGGAGAAACATGCATCCAAGGGAAGATATCTAATGGGCTAATGAATCACACATGTAAATCTTGCACATCATTAGTATTGTTACTGTTATCATTTATAAGGCCTCCTTATATTATTTGTCAAGGTTGCCAAACGAAGAGATAGAGTTTAAACTTTACACTTAGTACATGCATGCAAATAACTTACATTTATAATCAAGTACAAGCACATTTGAGAGGCTAATTTAACCCCTCTACCCTCCTTGATTTTTAAGATCAAAGCTGAACATACTGTTTTGATAGAACTTGATACATTTAGTGTGACATTTTGCTTTTAATACTTGAGCCACCGTAGGAAATACAGTAGCTATTGTGGTAAATATGATCTGTAAGCATTGTAGCTAGAAATGAGATGCCTACTGTGGAGCACTTCACTGACTAACAATGGAAGAATGAAAACAATTTGACTCATTTATTTTGCACACCATACATTGTTGCAGGTTTAAAATTAAATGTAGATTTTTAACTCTTAGCATTTGACATTCTCATGCATACTAGTTTTTTTCAACCACAAGAAGCAGGATCATCTGAATAGTCCAAATATATTTCATCTTAATCTTGTGGAAATGGCTGAACATGAATAAAACATTAGAACATATTCAGTCCGGAGCATGCTGGCATGCATACCCTCACTTTTGCATGTCACACTGCAAGAGCAGTACAATAGATGGGTCACTCTTTGCCGCTTCTTTAAACTCATCCAGACTGATTTGGTCATCGTTGTTCTTATCCATCTTGCTAAAGATCCGATCCACCCTCTGCTCTGGTGTCAGCCCGTCCTCATTCATCTTCATCATGATCACAGTGCCAACCATTTTGTAAATCGCCTTTAAAGAAAGGGAGCACACATTATATCCTTACTGTCTTTGTAACCGTTCGAACTGTAACCTTTTGCTATGCTTTTTCCTTAATTTTATGCAACATCTGATTATTGAAATCAAGTATGTAACCCTTCCCATTTCATGTATACCTTCCTGCTCTCAAAAATGCTTGGTTTAAAGTGAGCCAATAGGCACTGCTGCTTGGATCTGACCTAAGCCAGGCCTGAACCAGAGCCAGCTTTAATTTCAGCATTTTAGCCTTCAGCTTTGTGAAAAGCATGCTCCATCCAATTTAGATTAAATGAAGTCACTCAGTCAAGAGTTTCCCACTTTTTAATTCTGAAGGACTGAAGAACCATCCAATGAGCTTTAAGGCATTTGGTTTTATTTGCTGCCAAAAGCATTTGTGCCATTCGTGAAAGGGGACAAATCGACTGCACATGCCTTTTTTCTACACTTTCTATATAAAAATATTCTGATATAACATTAAGTGTTACATTGCACTATACTAATGAACTTGATGTGCAGTGTAGAGTTTTTCTTTTTAATCTTGTGTTGAACAACCATGTTTACAGCTGCAATATGGCAAATGTCTGCAGGGAGCAGTTTGTACACAAAAATCTGGATTGGGAAACACTGGTCACACATAAGCACAGTTCCATATCAAGTTCGAATTTCATATAAAGTAGTCAGAATTAAGCTTCAGCATCACATCCTTTTACGTTAGTGGTGTCAAACTCAGGTCCTGGAGGGCAATCGTACACAACCCTACAGAGATTTCTGTTTACCCTCTTTTAACACACCAAATTCAGCACATAAAGGACTTGGGAATTAGCTGATGAGTGGAATCAGGTGTGTTAAATGAGAGAGAAAGCTCAACTCTATAGTGCTGCGGCCCTCCAGGACTGGAGTCCGACACCTGTGTTTTACACCTATATCTTCGGATTGGATTCTGCCTCACTTGTAAGCTGCTTTGGACAAAGCATCTGCTAAATGAATAAATATTAATGCCAGTATTAATATAATCAGTTATAATATAAACAAACTGTTGAACCATTGTTTTTAGGGTTTTTCTTTACAATTAAAAGTATTCATGTGGCACCAACTGTTACAGTCTTCCTTGCTCTACCAGGCCATTTGTATTTGCTGTACATACTCATGGTTCCTTTTGTGACAATTCTACGTGTCTTATGTCTTGATAAGTTGTCTGATTCATTTTCTGTTTTAGATTTATTTTTACAATAGACTGCTTCAGTTGTATTTAAATGTATTTGATCTGTATGTCTGCCAACAACAACAGATCCCCAAAACAAAGCAAAACTTACAATACGACTTGTGCTCTTGTGACTGCAAATGAATACTTGTAAACGCACCTGTCTGATAAGAATCACTTTTGAAGCCAACTGTTCAAAAACATACGGTGCCCTAAAATGGGGCACAACGTTCTGACTTCTAACTGTTATTTATGTATGATGTTGATAAAAATCCTAGATAAAAAATAACTTACAATATGTAAGTTTGGACACTTTGGAACCAAGAACCACAAACAGACTGGTTTACTTGCCCCATATAGAAAGAAGGTGGCGTCACATCCCACCCTGTCAAATTTCAATGGTTATTTGATTCACTAGCTTGTGTCTGAAAGATTATCTGCTTCTCCAACTGGAGGAGCTGGTTTCACAGTCATAATGTAGTCTGGAAATCAAAGTTATTGTTAAAAAAATAATAGCGAATGTCTGCATACCTCTATAATTTCCAGCATCTCCACTCGAGTGATTTTGCCGTCTCCATCTAGGTCATACATGTTGAAGGCCCAGTTAAGCTTCTGTTCAAAGCTTCCCCGTGATGTGATGGACAGGGCACAAATGAACTCTCTGAAGTCAATAGTGCCATCACTATTCTTATCAAAGGTTCTGAAGGCATGCTGTGCAAACTTTGATGCATCACCATAAGGGAAGAACTGCAAGAAACAAACTCAATTATATTTGTTTTAAAATTTGCTAACATCATAAGATACATTTCCTACGGTAATCATTTACTCCACTACATAAGCAACATGTACCAGTGTCATAACAAAAATTATTTGCTTCAATCTAGTGCTAACATTTTGGCATTTCCCTGGTACAAGAAAATATCAATACTGAAACTGTCCATTTAAGAAAACATCAATACTCAGAATGCACATGGAATTCTGAAAAGTGGAGCACTGCTGTGTTAAATACCTGGAAAATTTCAGATACACCCACAGTTAGATATGTACATGGACAAATCATCTTAATGAGCATCAAGAGCATTAACTATCTGACTTACGGTACATCTATATCTGACTTACGGGACATCTAATTTATGGCTTTCGGAAGTTCATGTTGAAAACAGCAAGTTTATTGAGTCACAGTCGGTTTACGCTGGCATTACTAAACATCATAGAAGGAAATTCGATGGCACAGTCAAACCAGGACAATTGTTTTAACGTTGGAGATGTATAACATCAAATAAAGTTTCTGTAGACTTGCTATGCTTCTATGCAAATGGAAAATTAACAATGCATGAGTAATACTTTCACAAGCATGTCTCATGGACACACATTATGATTGGAAATAAAAAAGACAACTTGATGACATTTTTCTTTTAAACATCCAGGTGACTGTAATGAAGTGTCAAAAAAATATCAAAAAAGTTCTGAAATACATTGTGATGCTTTTCTAGTGTACAGTTGAACCTTGGTTGGTTTCTCAGCAAGTGAACCGTGCTATTTTATTAGGCCAGCCTACATTTTGGCAATTGATACAGAAAATCTGTTATGTAAGATATATGAGAATTTAATAAAACACCATTAGAATTCACTCACCTTGACATACAATTGCTGGAATTCATCCAGGTTTAGTTTACCACTGGGGCAATCTTTCAGGAAGCCCTTGTACCACTGCTTGAGCTCATGTTCATTAAACTCTGTGTTCTTCACCAGGTCTTCCATCACCTCAGGGGTTAGCTTACTGTTCTGTTTCCCCATGATCTTTGCAGAAAAAAGTAATATGTTTAGATACATGAGAATGTGTTCATGTATTATAATAAATGGAAAATTATATCCTACATGCTCCACCAGTCACTAATGGAAAGCTCCCAAAAGAGGTCATTTCAAATCAGATGGAGAGGAAGTTTTTTCGGTGACCAAACAACAGTGCACCTTATAAGGAGGGCTGTGAAGGCTTCTTTAACTCGTACCCAAAACAGGGTGCTTACAAGGCTCCTCCTTGGGTTCATAAATGAAAATATTTTCACTCCTAAATCATTTATTTATCATTTATTAATTAATTTAAGAAACTGTGTTATAAGTTGTGGCAGTGGCAAATTAATGGCTCACCATGGAAGTGCAGTTTAGTCTCTGATTTGCCTCCTGCTGTGTTATAGTAATCCTGAATGGGCCTACTGACCAGATGCACACTACACAATTAATCAGTAATAGATGAGTTTATATTCAATTTATGCTTCACACATTACATTATTTACACATTACACTATACAGGCACATTTGAAATTTACAGATTGGCTGTCACATACTACACTCTTAGAAAAAAGGTTCCATCTAGCCCCCTAAAGGGTTTTTCAATTTGTCCCTCTTGGGGAACCCTTAAATGTTCTATATATAACCATACAACGAATGGTTATGCTGTCAGAAAAGGTTCCGAATAGAATCATTTTAGAGGGCTAGAACAATTAACCATCCAAGAACCACTGAGGAACAATTTAAGAGTGGAACAATATAACGGTTATCAGATTATATTGCCAGAATTATTATAATTATTGTTGATCTATCCTGCCTGTTGTTATTATTGTTGTTGTTGTTGTTGTTATAAAATAGTGGCCTCATTCCCATCAGACATATCTAAAAATATCTACACCTCCAAGATAATGGGCTTCATTATATTACTCAGAATTTAAATATCCCATTTCACAATGCACATAGACACAAGGTAACTAATAATGTACACATGGGCTGCAAAGGGCCCTGTCCACAGCCTCCTCACCATTTCATTTGGATCGCCTGTGCTATTTGCAGGCTAACCTGCATGCAATATTATGTAACAAGTGGAGCGCTGTAGCATTGCGCACGCAGAGCAAGAGTAGGAAAAGCTTTAATGATAAAAAAAAAAAAAGAAAGAAAGAAAGAAAGAAAAAGGCTAATTAACGAGACACAGAAAAAAAAAAATGTTTTTAAGTAGGTTGTGCGTTAACTAAACCTCCAGGCAGTTATGTAAGAGCGCTGAGAGCTCCTTCAATCTCCAATCGCTCGGTGAATGACCTTGAGGATGGAAATGAAGTGTTCAGTTCAATTCGACACAGACACCGACTCGGTTAATTAACGCCAAGCAAAGGAAAGTGTAAGCGTTAGTGATTTCAAAACATGCACATACTCAGGCTTTGCGTCTGTCGTTAAGGCGTTGCAGTTTATTGCCTACAAGTCCGCCAAAGATCTGTGACAGAAGATGATGTCATGCATTAGATCACCTCGATGCAATATAAGCGTGTGAAAGCGAGCAGGCTCTTTATCACCATACATCACGCCTTCCATTTTGAAATGTTTGAATTGGTCAGAGCTGTGACAGACCCGCAGGAAGAAGAAGAAGAGGAAGAAGAAGGGGGGAGAGAGAGAAAAAAAAAGACGCAGTCACATTTGTCTGTGTATGACACCGCGCATTATTAGGCTGCAGCTGGGTTTCAGCTTGTGTTCCTGAGACACCTGCTAAAGGCACCACTGACGTTTAGTGCTGCATGAACAGATGCACGACGCTATTTCACCAGGCGCATGCCGTGCAACCAGTAATACCTGAGGCTGTTTGCATCCTGCGTGCGATGGTAGCACGACCCTGCACCATGTCCGCGCTTATTATCAGTCTCCGCTGAGATTTAAAGCAGCATCTCGACCACCTAATAAGCACGTATGCGCACCGCAATCCCAGCCTGCATGTGAACATTCTCATTCATTCACACGCCCATCTGTTCATGCATTCATTTACTGCGTCTTAACACTGGCATTGAGCGGAAACCTTGCGTATGTGATCGTTGTGCCAGAATGAAAAAAAAAAACACATAACCCCACGCATTTCACCCAAATGAACTGCAATCGGACTAATCTTCCTCCACAGCTTGTATACAGACAACCGCGTCTTACCTTCCAGGAAACTGGGATGGGGCTGGAAGTGTGCGTGCGCGCTGGGGTGCAAAGCGAAACGGCCGGGAGCCTTAAGGTTTCGCGCGAGCGCTTAGCCAGACTCCTCAGGTTCGGCTTCTTTTGGTGAACCTTTCCCAGGGCGTGTGAATGTAATTTCGGAGCGACAGATCCCTCTTCTCCACACGCACGCACGCACGCACACGCGCGCGCGCGCGCGCGCACGCACACTCTCCGCGCTGGGCTACGCGACGCCACGCACGCGCCACGCACCGGGCATCACCGGGAAATGAGCGGAGCTGCTGCTGCTGCTGCTGCTGCTGCGAGCCTCGGCGTGCTCTCCGAGTTTGCGCAAACGGATCGTTCCCTGTTCCCTTGTCTCAGGACTCCATGCAAACATCACGTTAACCGTTGTGTGACCATGCAGTCGGTGTTGAGGTATGCTCTGCGCAGGAGGCAGATGTGGGCTTTCAAGGCGCAGCACTTGAGGGATGGACCACAATCCCTGACATGAAAACTACTGACGGTCTGATCGCAAAAAAATCTTACTGACAGGCATACACATGAAACCTATTTACAAAGCAATATCGTTCATTAATAGACCGATGCAAAGTGGGAAGATATGTACTGTGGTAATGAATACGCATTACGTCAACTCTCAGTTGAAAAACGTCAATTGGTTTGGGTGTGCGTGTGTCGGAGAATCGCACAACCGCTTTATCCAGTTGATTCCAAACAGTTAGCAAATGTTTAGTGGTAGGTCTATTTCATTCACTTCTTTTCTAAATTTTCCATAGGTCATAAGATAACCAATATCTAGGGCAATACCTGAAAAAAAAAAAGCATTTCTATTTCAACGTTTACACCTACCTCATTACCTCATGTATTCATGATTCTAATTCATTTTTCCATAGTATCTACAGTAAGGACTAAAAAAATGACAAACATCTTTGACTGTAAAACTTTCACATCTCAAACAAGAGTCGGGTACCTGTGCGCATTACCTGGTTTCCACTGACGTATCTAGCATCAGCTTGGACAACTAATTCTACTCTCTTCAAAACATAGATTCGTTATATTTTGATCAGAATTTCAGGCTAGGTCCCAGTTCCTGCAGTCTCATATGTTGCATGATCACGTAATCATATCAATCACACAAGGGATTCCTAACATTTTTTTTTTGAGTAGTTGCTTTCCTACCCATTAGACTTTCCTCTAAGAAAGCACTAAAGCACTGGCCTGCTCACTAAAACGCTGGGAAATGAGTTGCTGGATAACTCATGGCATGAGAAATACCCACAGGAGGATTTGGATTGATATGATGAATTAATAAGGCTGAAACATTGGCATCCACAGAGTAGCATTAAAGGCGATGGCCCAATCACATTACCCTCTGGTGACTTAAATGGTTACAGAAACCACACTCTTTTCAAAAGAAAGAAAAGTACTGACTGCATACAAATGCTCATTATTTTCTTAGCTGGCATTGGCATTTTCTTAGCTGGCATTATATTGGCATATATTTTGGCATCAAATTACATTACACACACTATTATGTGTAAACTCGTGGCAGTTTTTATACAATGATGAAGCAAAGTCCCTAAATAAGTGCTTGTTTTAAACATTGATTGATGAATTACTTAATGCAGTCCAACAATTATACCGACATTTTGACTGGGCTACTCTTAATTTACACTGCTGTCTTAACCTAAATTAATCTTAGTATAAATTAAAGGAATTAATCTTAATAAATCTTATTATATGTTTGAAGAGGTCTGTTTAGATTAGGAGTTACATAATCAATAAATGTTGCACTAACTAATATGTACATAAATGTGCAGGTCATAAAACATATATGACAGAATTAACCTAGTGAGCAGCTGTGAGCTGCTACCTTAAACAAAAATGAATCTTAATATTATTTAAAGCAATTAATTTAACAAATCTTAATATAATTTAGAGAAAGTCAGTTCAGAAGCAGTTGTATACTTTACATCAATGCATGATATAATGTATACATAAATATACAAGCCAGAAAAGCAGATATTCACAGTCTAAGGAACCTAGTGAGTGACTGTGATGATGGATGTGTCTGTGAGAATTTTCAAGAGATGTAACCAGACCATACCAAATGGGGCAAGTATGGAGATCTCTTATTAAGCCTCAGGGGATGAGAGGTAACTTTTAGCTCTGCTGCAAAAGTATACATTTTAGGCCCTCAGTGTAGCCACCTTAGATGCAAATCATTAACTGTCTATTGTGTGGCCCAAAGATAACCTATATAAACAGACGACTAATTATTTACCAATTTAATTTAAACCCTGTCCAGAAAAAAAGCCCTCAGAATCTGACATTTCTAATATTTTTTTTTACTAATACTACCTCTGTACTGAAGCCACAAGAGTATTTAAAAAAAAAGGCAAAAAAGAAAAAGAAATAAATGCTATATTAAAAATACTTTCTTTCTTTATTTATTTTACAGAGATAAATAATACAGGAATCAGGCCCCCTTATGAACATCGGTGATCAATTTATTTTTGAAACCAGTATACTTACAAACACGTGGACATGTGGAACATTTAACACAACACACATACATGCAGGAAGAGAAAAAGACAGGATGGTATCAATTAAACGGAAATAATAACTGATCACAGGGTACATTTATACTCAGGCGCTTATTACATCCATTTGTGTTTAAACCCCAAACGGTCCTTGTTCATTTGTGTGCTGTGTGAAGGTTTCTTTACCCTTACATCCTAGATCTTTGTTTGTCTTTTTACTATGCTGTCCAAGAAGTATTTGGCTATATGAGCTGCTCTTCATGTATATTTCCTCCTGCATTTCCCTACAGTGTATGTAGGATACTTGAACTACCCTGCTGCATAGCACTCAGACTGCAGACATCTTATTGGATTAATGTATTCAGCAGTTGGCTGGGAGGGGGGTTAGGGTTCCTCACTTTCCCATGGCTACACAGACACAGATGAATGAGCATCTCCCTCTCACAGATTTCAGCATGATTCTGCATTAAACAGCCACCGCCCCAGACCTCCTGTGCAGCTCTCGAGTTAGCTCGTAATTCTACATTAACAGTGTCACAAGAGTTAAGGCCTAGACATTGTTGAATGCAGATATTAGAAATGCAAGATGCATCCTCTTACCCTGCTATGCAAAGAGTACAGAATAAATAAACGGAGTGCAATCGATCCTCAGCAGAGATGTCTTGAGTCACATGTCCTTGGCCCAAATGAGGCTTCTCTGCGATGCTGGATCGCCCGCAGCACGTATTCCACAACAACACTGCAAATGAGTAACGCCTGCGTGTGGGCAGTAGGTGTGCGTGCGTGCGCGCGCGCGCGTTACAGCATGCGTGCTCGACGCTGCCTTTTTAGGCACCGCTGTTGTCATGGCAACTGACCCACTGTTGTCATGGCATTTTGGAGCTCGTTACATATTTTCTTAACACTCACATAAAGTCAATACAGCGTGCATCAGAGCGCCTATTAATGCGGTAACGCATACATACCTACAGCGTGCTACGCATTATGATAGACATCTAAACACTGCGCGCGTGTGTGCGCGCGTGTGTGTGTGCGCGTGCGCGTGTGTGTATGTGTGCGCGCGTGTGTGTGTGTGTGCGCGTGTGTGTGCGCGCGTGTGTGTGTGTGTGTGCGCGTGTGTGTGCGCGTGCGCGAGCGTGTTTATGTGTGCGCGCGTGTGTGGAATAGAGAGCGTGCTTTATTAGTCGTTGGCGAAACCACGCCCAAAACTACGAGTGTCACACGTTCGCTGCGAATAAAGTTTTCCTTTCTTGAATGCCAAAAATGGCAGCCGGCAAAGCGTCCTTGGCGGCTGTTAGTGTTCGCGTTGTTTTAAAGAAGACGCTCACACCGAGGGCGTTAGCATTTACGTGTATTGATACCACTACCAAACGAGGTGAGGTGCTGTAAACGCAGTCGTTTCAAAGTTCACGGTGGCAGACACACAACCGTAAGAAATGTTCCGTAGCCGCTCGGTTAGCTTACTAGCCGGCGGCGTTTGCCTTCAGATTTAACCGCATATCTTTTCTTTTTTGTTTTCGTAACGTGGTTCTGTATTCCCGTGACCCTACTCTGACGCCCCGCGGTAAACTCGTAAATGTTTTGTTAGTGGCGTCAGCTGAGTGTGGGGGAAAGCAGTAGCCCGGCTCATTAATCTCTATGTAAGTGCACTCTATAGAGCATGCCATGATGGCTTCTCCCTATAATAACTTGGTGCACTATATGGTCAATAGGGATCACCCTACATGTCTCGTCTTTAGTCATCATAGACTTTCTTTCTCAGTGGCAGAACGTGTGCATGCAACAATTACAAACATCACACGCTGTTTCTGTTCAGGTTGACTTGCTGGTGAACATGCCATATGTGCTGATGTTTGTTTTTTTGGGGGATTTTACTACATGTAGAAAAATGATATTTAGATATGATATGAGAATTTGGTGACCTCTTTGCACTGAGTGGGCTATACGAACACACTGAGAAAAGGATCCAAAGCATGATTTGATTTCACATGTTGAGAACGACTCTAATGACTGGCTAGTTGTTTGTTTTCTCACCAATTCAATGGCTAGATGTGCAATATTGTTTCTTGACTGCACCGTTTTAAAGTAAAAAAAAACGTTACTGTGAAAACCAAATGAAAGAGTTGTGCCATAAACAACTGAATTTTGTTTCTCAGAGAAATACGATTGGTCTCTGACATATCAAAATGAAGCAATACAAGCTTCTGCCAATTTCTTTAAGGTTGTTTTTTAAGGTCTTTAAATTTCAGGTTGGATTGGAGCCTGCTGTTACATTAATGTCTGACTGGTTGCTAAAAATTCAGTTTCATTGCCCTGGACTGACCCAACTAGTAAAACTGATTTTAAAAAAAGATTTCCAGCATACATTGCAAACTCGTAATCTGTAAACTGCTTCTCTTCTCAACAATAGCGTTTGCAACAAGTGTACTGTCTCAGTCCGTTGAAGACCCCATTACAACAAACACTCCAAGCAGCAGCTTCAGCGGACCTCTAGAACACTACAATAATCTCATTCAGAATGGAGTACTACAAGAGGACCAACAGCAAAGAGCTGTTCTGCAGGACCTAGAGCTGATGCAGAAGAACCTCAAGGGATATAGCAATCAACCAGCATCCTTTATTTCAAGAGTAAGCGAATATCTTTACTGATAATATAGTATTGTTAGAAATAAATGTAAACCAGTGGATTGTACAGGCTATAGCACAGGTGACTGGCAAGTGAACATGTAAAAGGACGGATTATTGCCAAGTAAACTATACCTTTACAACTAAGCCGCCTAAATTCAAACCGCCTAAATTCCTAATCCTTTGTCACATGTTTGATTGATCGTAATGTAATATGTTTAATTTTTTGTTTAGTTATTCTCCAGACAAAAGCCACCAAAAGGTTGCTACATCTATGGTGATGTAGGTAAGTTGTTGAAATGCTGTTGTGAATAACACAAGCTGAAGCAACTTTGCTATACTACAGTCTGTGTTTTATCTCTACTGTACTGCACTTAGTAAGGATCATTTTGCTTCAGGGTTTATGTACCATAAAAATATATAACCTTTGAATGTTGGTATTGCAGGCACTGGGAAAACTATGCTGATGGACATGTTTTACAGTCATGTAGACATAACAATGAAAAAGAGGGTCCACTTTCTTGGATTTATGTTAGATGTGCACAAAAGTAAGTCTACTCCTATTACAAAGCCATTCTAGTTATGTGATTTGCTCAAAATATACAGTGACTCCATTTGAACAGTGAATTTGAAACCATGCTTCTTTCAGCAATAATGTGAATGGGACTATATTCAGTGTTCCATCCAGCCTTTTACTGAGTTGTACTTATTAAAATAATGTTTTCATTTCAGGAATCCATCGTCTTAAACAGAGCATGCCTAAGAGAAAAGCAGGGAAAATGGCAAAGGCTTATGATCCTATTGCACCAGTGGCAGAGGAAATCAGTGAGGAGGCCTCTCTGTTATGCTTTGATGAGTTTCAGGTAAACAAAAGTCCCTCATTGATTTATTGTTCTTTATTTTACCATAGCTAACACAAACCCTCTTACTCTTAAGCAATAGCATCAGTAAGCTTTGCTCAAATAACACTCTGCAGTTTTCCTATTCTGTAATAATATATCAAAACTTGATCAACTTTCTGTATGAAATAGGTCACAGACATTGCAGATGCCATGATTCTCAAGCAGCTCTTTGAAAACCTCTTTCTCCATGGTGTTGTAGTTGTAGCCACATCCAACAGACCTCCAGATGGTAAGAAGCAAAGCAAGGATCAAAGACTAAAAATATATGCCTTTACAAAGACTTTAGAATTTGGCCTCACATGCAGGTGTGTTAATCAGCTTTGCAAAAATACTTCAGCAATAGCCACTGCTTGCACATATCAAGAAAAGTGACAAGGTTGTAAACTGTACTAAGTGCAAAGTCCTGTTTTACAGATTTGTACAAGAATGGATTACAGAGAGTGAATTTTGTGCCATTCATAGCTGTGCTGAAGGTAAGTGTTTACCCAGTAATTTTGTAATTCTAGTAACAAACTTTGGGTTGCTTCTTGGCCACTAAAAATGCTTCTGAAATGCTTCTAATATTCAAAAGATGCCAGGCTAATTCAGTTAGCTTGATTATAAGAAGTAGGACCCAAAGTAGAGGTATTCTAATCAGGGCACTATATACATTAGATAGTTCCTGGATTGGCTTCGTGAATATCTAAATAACTTTAGGTGTAGGTGTTTTTGTTCTTATTAGACATGTGAAGATTTTGGGCATCTTGGATAATGTTATATGTTTTGTTTTTTAATAGGAATATTGCGAAGTACTTCGTCTTGACTCCGGAATAGATTACCGCAAAATAAATAGACCTGCGGCTGGAAAACTTTTATACCTGTAAGAAACCAAACCACAGCTCCAAAATCAATCTATTGAATTTAGGCCTGAAGCATATATACAACAGATAAGCTGTTTAATTTCAATAATTTGGGGATAATTCTTCAGTTGAACAAACAGATAAGACTTTCACATGCAAATGCTTAACAAATTTTTATGTGAATTAGCTCCAGTGAAGATGATGTAGACGCAACCTTGGACAAACTCTTTGATGAAATGGCATTCAAGCAGAATGACAGTAAGTCTAATGTGGATTTGTTAAATTTTTAAAGAATAATATCAATTTCTTGTGTTGCGTTTGAAATAAATAGAAGTGATATTCAGGATGGCTGAATTTTGAACAAAAGAGGCTTTATATGTATGGTTCTTGCATGCATATCCATGAAAATGTTTGACCTTTTAAATGTATAGTATTTATGACTTCAATGATTGCTGGAATAAATTGAGGGAGAATTGAAAGATGGCCTTTCAGAATCAATACTTCTTTGGATAATGCCTAGATTTTGAAAGGGTTGTGTGGAGAAGCTTGAGCGACCAGCAGTAGACTTAATTCATCAATCAATTTTGTTTTATTGTAAAATGTAATATTTTTTTAAAACAAATGTTTAGATTTAAAAACACAGAAAATATGTTTAATTTCTGTTCTTGTACCTGCAGATGAAGTATAAATGACAGCTGTTAAAAAAAAAAAAAAAAAAATGAATAAATGTACATCTTTCTTTTCTCCTCCAGTAACGCGCCCCAGATCACTGAATGTACATGGCAGGATGCTGACACTCTACAAAGCCTGTGGGACCATTGTAGACTGCACTTTTGAGGAGCTGTGTGATCGGGTGACCATGCTGTCTTCATTAATGGCCAGCTCATTGCTCATAAAAGAAAAGTACTAAGCTAGTTTGTTTTTATTTTTAGCCTTTAGGAGCCAGTGACTACTTAGAAATGTCGACCGTGTTTGACACGGTGTTCATTCGGAATATTCCTTTACTCACTTTGAATAAGAAGACCCAGGCCAGGCGCTTCATTACACTCATTGATGCATTCTATGACCACAAGGTAAATGGACAAATCTTTGTTCTGGCCTTATTTCTCTTATATTCTTGAACAAACCTTATACAGTTTAGTCAAATCATTTCACAGGTACGAGTGGTGTTACAGGCCGAGGTGCCTTTAGAGGAGCTGTTTGTAAATGAAGGACACCATGATGATGAGAGCCACATTTTAATAGATGACCTGGGCTTAAAACGGGTAATTAATACTTTTTTTTTTCTTCTTTTTTCTTCTTCTCTCAGTTAATAACCACCACAAAGGATTGCAAATATAATTATATACATTCGAATAAATGTTAAAAAGAAAGGAAAATAACAGCCAAGTGAAGAGTATTTCCTACCCTACTTATCCCAGTTGTAGTCTAATTGAGTTTTTCACTTAAGGATGCAGCCAGTTCACTGTCAATCTTCACCGGCGAGGAAGAAGTATTTGCCTTCCAGCGTACAGTCTCACGCCTCGCAGAGATGCAGACTGAGGAGTACTGGGTGGAAGGGGATCGGAGCTCTTCATAGCACACATCAATACCAACTCCATATGCAGTGCTTCTATCTCACCTTTCAGAAGACCATAGACCTGCTTTTGGGAGTTCTTGGGATCATCTCTATGAAATTTCTATGAACAATATTTTATTTAAAACCGTACAATATTTTACTCAGCTGCACTTTATACTGTGGACATGTTAATAGAATGGATTCAATTATTTGAATGCAATTTTAATCTCCTTATTTATCGAAGGTGCAAAGGATATTTGGGTGAATTTGACTTGGCAAATCGGCACAAAAACATTCAGCATACAAGCAAGAACATGCACACCTACACAGAGGTGGAATGTACTTGGGTTAATTGTACTTTGTTACAATACTTAAATCATTTTCGATGATGTTCTTTAGCTGCGCATAATTGAAAATGTAATACTTGTACTCTACTGCAAGTACAAGTCGACTTTCCAAGTATATTTTTCTTTTACCTGACTACCAAATCAATCAATTGTGTTTCTGTGCATTTTAACTTTATTTATTAACTATAATTAAAACGTCCAATCAAATCCATACCACTTTGTATGAATACCACAAGCAATCATCTTTTCCTAAAGACTGCCCATTTAGTCTTTTTAAAAGTTACTTTAATGTCATGAAAAATTCATACAAATTCAAACTAATGGTGGTGATGTGGTTTTCATTATAGATGAAGTCATAAGAAAAGATGCACAGCTAACCCCCTAACTGTAACCTTTGTTCTTATATTATTTGAATCATGCAAAGACCATGTTGGAAAAAAAATATTGTTCTGCCTTCTCATTTTAATTAAAATAATTTACTTTTTACTTTTAAATACTTGTACACTTTTCACTTTGTCAAGTATAATTTTGACTAGCTTTCTACTTTTAATTAAGATTTTAAACCAATGCCCTACTTTCACACTCTTTTATTTTTATTTTTAAATTATACTTTTTCCACCCCTGCACTTGTATCACATACTTATAACATCATTTAACAAACACCAAAACTGAAGTGTCATAGTGTGATAATGTGACGGTGCAACTGGATGAATGTAATACAACAGTAAGTGGTTGGGAGCAGGGAATTGGCCAATTGCACATTATAAGTAAGTAAGCAAGAATATTGCACTCAAGTCCAGTATTGATCAGTGCCATTTTTGCTGGGGTGTGTCATGTTGAGCGGAGACACTGCTTTTGCAAAGAGCCTGTTCAGATGGTGTGTGTTCTGATGAGAGGTTACTTCTGCCAACCAAGTGTTTGAAAATAAATTATTACATTTTAACTTGTATAGAAATAATATAATAGTTTATTAGCTATAAAGTATTGTGTCAGAAAAGCAGATAAAGAAATGTTTCAGACAACATTCTGAATTAAATAAATTTATTTGCTTGACCCAAGGGGATTGTGTACTTATTTATTCCAGCATTTCAAATAAATTGCACAGCAGGTGAACGTGTGATTGGGTCAACTATTATGATGGAAATGTCTTATCCATGGGCAGCTTGTTTTCAATAAAAGTATAATATATACAATGTCCATGTGAAAAGAATGCAACTTTCATGTCTCTAAGCATCCTATTTGTAACTCACAGTTGACCCCACATTGTCCATGCTGTTCCTTGCTGCCACTTAGGACAACTGCCACTATTCGGTAGATTAGACATTATTTGGAGTCTCTTTCTCTAGAGTGGAAGGGGAGTCAACTAAGCAGAGCTCAAAACTAAAGCTATATAACTATTATGCTTCTTTCTTTTTTCCCCCACTTTTTTTTCCCACTTTCACTGGTTTTGGTTACGACAACCAAAACTTAATACTCATTGCCCTCAAGAAAGGGCAAGCGACATCTGCTAATTGGGTAATAAAGTAATCAACATTTTTTATGCTATTCATTCCTGAGCAAAGGAGAATGTATATTGAGGAACTCGGACGCTAGAAGAAATATAAAAAGAGAGACAGTGCAATATATACCTATTTCAATAACATACTGTGGAGAGGTGCCAAAAATTTAAGAGAGTAATGGGCTAGCAGTTGCAATTATCTTTATTCGGCTTAGGTATTAATGTTATGATACTCCATTGATGCTGCTAATTCTCCATATATAATCCCTGCTAAAAATCTCCAACATAAGAAGATATACGATATGAAGGGTCAGCCGTGATACAGCGCCCCTGGAGCAGAGAGGGTTAAGGGCCTTGCTCAAGGGCCCGCCAAGATGCCACTGTTGGGCCCTTGAGCAAGGC
>JAOUQW010000002.1:13079105-13092381 GCA_028565825.1 Olivaichthys viedmensis | reverse complement strand
AGGGAGGGTTAAGGGCCTTGCTCAAGGGCCCAACAGTGGCAGCTTGAACCCACGACCTTCTGATCAGTAGCCCAGTGTATATTACTTTTTAATATAATCACCACTTAACCGCTACGTGTTAACTAGCTAAATGGTTAGCATCAGTCATTGGCTAGTTTATACTCGGCATCAATTTTGCCTGGTGTCCTAGCAACAGGGTTCTCACGTGAGTGAAATATGTGTACACGTTTCATTTGAACGCACCATAACTTCGACACAACGCACCGTAGCTTACGTAAATATGCGGTCAATATAAATCCCCCCCGGATGATTAACAAACCACAGCAGAAAGGACTAGATGTAAGCGAGTCTTTTTAAAAAATGGCGCCTGCTCCTTTCATCAGTCATCAAACTTGGGTCTTGCTTGACAACACGTGTCTGAGCCAATCGGGTGACAGTGACGTCGGTAGCGTTCGGTTGAGGGCGGGGCACGTGTGCAAGGCCTAAAAAGACAGCTAAGTGCGTCTCTCGCTGCCAATGCGGAGTGGAAATAGAGGTTATGGTGCGCCGTGGCACAGCAAGTGCGTGCGGGTGATAAGACGGCATTGGGTGCAGGACGTTGGACGTACGCCTTGATGTAACAAATCCCGGTCGAGACCGGCTCCTTTAAGAGGTGAATCCTAATCGCGGAATCCAGGGGGGGCGGGGCTTGTCTTCCAGGGGGGGGTTGTCATTACAGGGGCCCTTGTCTTCCAGGGGGCGTGGCTTGTCTTCCAGAGGGTTGTCTTTCCAGGGGGCGGGGCCGTGTCTTTCCAGGAGGCGGGGCCTTGTCTTTCCAGGAGGCGTGGCCTTGTCTTCCAGGGGGCGGGGCCTTGTCTTGCATGGTTCCTTGCTGCTGCTGCAGAGGGACTCTACGTGCAGCGCGTTAACCAGCCCGCTGAGTTGTATCGCCCAGGATGTGGGGCGCAAGGGCTCCGAGCGGAACTGCGCTGATAGAAACACATTTAGTGGAAGAAACGATAGGTCAAGAACGCGTTCGTTGTTATTTACAGGATACGGAGGTGATTATGGCTTGACCCATGTTTGAAACGTGGCACGGCAGTTCACTCGCCCCCGGGTTTTGGGCGCTGGAAAGCGGGCTTCTCTTCGTTCCGTCGGGTAGCGGGACGGCTTGGAGATAACGTTACCAATGTAATGGTTTGCGTTCAATGTCTCTGCGACGCTGCGCTTGAAGTGCGGCAGCTGAAGTAAGGGGAACGTGCTCGTCGTGTAATTGGCGATCACGCGCGTGCTGTAGTCTCGCTGGTCCCTCGTGTCGCCGCACGCAGCGCTTTTAACGCGGAATGCCGTGCGCATGAGAGGCACGTGGACATTAGTAAGGCACCTGAAGGAAAGGTTTATAACCAGTGGTGGAAAGCAAAAAAAAAAAACACAAAAACACACAGACGGAATGCTTCAAAAAAAGACTGCGCATGACGAAGTAAGTGCATCTTTGCATTCCCAATCCACCCCGAAGTTTTTCCAAGATGAGCACGTCGTGCAGAGTTCGTTTTCAAATCCTCGTGCATCGGTTTTGATTCGCCACCGAGAGCCAGGCGGAAAGTTGGCACTGCCCGGCACCGTGATGCTCGCTTAAGGATCTGTCCGCGGATAAACTGCGAAACGGCGCTCCGATCGCGGCGGAACAACGTGTTCATCGGAGAAAACATGGCACAGGCGAGTGGCGAGGAGGAGAAGAAACCTCCCGCGGGAGACGTGGACATAGATCCGGACTTCGAGCCTCAGAAAAGGCCGAGGTCCTGCACATGGCCGCTGCCTCGACCGGAGTGCAGCACCGGGAAGCCTGAGCCGACTGAGGCGGACATTATTCCCGAAGAAGAGGACGACGAGAGCGGCCTTGATGGTCGTGTGGGCAGCACGCACACAGGAGAGCAAGCCAGCTCCACACGGGCCGAGCAGAGGCAGGACGGCGATCCTCCTGCTCCAGCACCAAACACAGCTTCCAGTGACAAAGACGGCGACTGTCCTCGTTCTCCCAGCAGCTCGCGACCGCTGGTTAGTGGTCTCGCGGCCCAGCAGCCCAGAAAATCATCGGCCCGCAGAAATGCTTGGGGAAATTACTCGTATGCAGATCTAATCACGCAAGCCATCGAGAGCTCGCCCGAGAAGAGGCTAACTTTGGCCCAGATTTATGACTGGATGGTCAGATCTGTGCCATACTTCAAGGACAAAGGTGACAGCAACAGCTCTGCGGGCTGGAAGGTGGGTGCACCGCACGTTAGACAGGAATGAAGATGATTATTATTATTAATAATAATAATAATATCACCAAACCCCCCCCCCCCCATTACTCATTTTTCATTTGTGGGCCCTTTGAAAATTCATAATGGAGTTGGGGGATTTGGAGATTAAATGGGTGATGTCAGGGATACGCCAAAGGGCGTTCTAGTAACCAGAGATAAATGGAGTAAGGCTGCAAATGATAAACCCTCCTCAGCCTCCGTTTGGTTTGATCAGACCAGTGAGCCTGTATCTCTCACCAGCATAAGGGGGAGGAAGGCTTATAGAGGAAAACAGCAGAAACGTGGCTTGGTGAGAACAGCGTCAGCAGTAAATATGGGCAAATGTTAAGGGGGAAAAAAAAGCTATGATCTCCATGCTGAAGCGTGGATCAACAGAAGGGCTTAGCTTAGACCTCAACTTACTTCTCTCCCTTAGTTGATCTGAGGCAGTGCAGCAAAAAGAACATTCGTTCTGGTTATCAACAACATGCTCTAACCACTGAGCATGAGTTATCTCTCCATCATGGGTATTCATCAATAAAAAGTGATGCAATTGCAAATGTGATTGTTTAATACGGTCAGATTAGTATAGTTTTTACTGGACAAGAGATGAACGGACCTACACCGAGATAAAGACGTCAAATGTACTAATCTCCCCTGTTGGAATGCAAACGTTCAAGCCAAATATTGCATTTCCACCCTTGTCCAGTTCTATGTATAATCAGACAGCTTTGGTAGGTGCCTTTTTTCTGTTATGAACATGATTGCGCAAAGATTTTGCCTGGAAAAGCCTGCTCATTGTTTGGTTCTTCCCTGTATAGATAAGGGTTCTTGGCATCCTGAAAGCGTTCTAGTTTGGAAACCTTTCTGATAAGGAAACACACTGTTAAAAGGTTCTACATAGAACCTTCACGTGTCCCCCCCCCCCCCAGAGGGACAACCGAAAAACCCCTTAAGGGTTCTAAATTTGACTTTTTTTAAATGAGTGTATTCAGAACATATGAATAATTTTTAGTAGAGGACTTCTGAAACATGCCATCAAAGCAAAAGCATGTTTATAAGTAGTTCTCGTATAATTATTAGGAAAAGCCGTTGTTTTATCAGCTTGACACTTAATGTTTAGTATGCTTTTTGAGCTGTTAAAGAGGACCCCAAACAGCCTAGTAAATTTAGATTAATATAAAGTGTCTCTCAGTTTGGTTTTTGTGTCCTAATACTGGGAAAACTAATTAAGTACATACTAAAAATAAATGGTAGTTGTAAAAGAATTGAGCATTCACTGTAGTGGAGTGTGCATTGGAGGTTAAGGTTAAGCATTTCTCATCAGCATGTGCCACAGAGCTTTTGCATCTGCTAGGCTGGAAAAAAAGAAAAAAAAACATGCTGCTTTAATCGGTTCCAGGCTTGTGATTGGCTGCTCTGTCCCCACCTCCACATCCTATTGGCTTATGGCTTGAGCATAAGAATCAATCGGCTGACTGGAAACTATGTAGGTCAGTGTGTAGCAGAATGTGAGGAGCTCGGTGTTTGACAGCTAGCTTTGTGTAGACTGGCAGCGCTCCAGTGCTCTTCTGAACAGGGACAAGAGCAAGGCTTCATGAGGGTGGGGGAGGAAGCATGGAATATTTCAGCCCATTATTAGCCATCTTATTTATAGTCTTTTCTGACTAGAACATTACACTATGAGAAATAATATTTTACAGGTGGTTAATCCCCCCCCCCCCTTATTTGAATTTGGTTATTTATTTATTGCTTAGAGATTAATATGTGGAATGTTATGACTTATTATCAGCAATCATATATTTTCCAATTTTAAATACAAAATAGGCAAGTAAAATGTTTTTGTATACAATCAATATTCACCATAGAAAAAGGTCAAAGAATTTGTGACTGCAGCATGGCTTCAGGAGGATAGGGGAGGTAAGCACTAATGCTTTCAGCCTGTTTTTAGAGTAATTTCGCTTTTAACTAATGGTCTTTTATGAAGAGAATAAGACCGAACACACAACAGGAATTTTGTGAAAAAAATAATTTTGTAGAAAATAATTAAACTTGTGAAAACCACAATATCTTCATATTGTCATAATGTTTCAAAACATTAACTTTTTAATGGTGGAAAAAAGGTAAGCTAAGTTGCAACACGCTGCACTGACGAGATTTCATGGGACCCAGATTTGTGCATTAATATTTGAAGCTGACCTTATGGGTGTGCTGTCTATAAAGAAGGTGTATTATGAATATTCCACTAGATGCAATGCCAATTTCATGGAATTGTTTTTTACAGTTAGCCTACTCTTAAAGGGAAAGACAGTGTTTGTTCAAGCCATCACAAGGTGTCACCATCACAAGGCTAGTCCATTTCAGGCTTGATATCAGCAAAGAACATTAATAATCAAAAATAACTGTTATTGTTAGTATAGCCAACCTGCCTAAACTCAAGCTGTTTAATGTTGTGTAGTGTTTGAGAATTCTCTAAGGAAGTTCTTTATCCATCAGCACAGCCTTAAAATTGGTTTAAATATGGGTTTTATTATTGGTTTGCATCCAATTAACATTTAATCCCTACCGTTTTAAGATGCGTAGTTTGGAAAATAAAAATACATAAAGCTGAGCAGTAGACAAAAAATTAATAATGCAAAAAAGTTGACAAAGTATCATTATTCCAGTTTGACTATTATTATTATTATTATAATTTTTATTTATTTATTTATTTATTTATTTATTTTCTTCAGAAATGTCCTTCTATTTCCTAATCAGTGATTTCTATTTAATTTGAAACACCTCAATTCAAAATGGCCAGTTAGGGCTGTTATAAAATAGTTGTTGCATACAACAGTAGCAAAAACAATGAGCTTAACATCTTCTAATATAGTGGCTTAAAGATCTCTGATTAGAGCTGCTCATGCTCAAGAACCTTAAGCACATTCTTAAGCTATGATCACCCTTTCTCATAAGATGTTGTAGTTGTTTCATAGGTTGCCATATATTCAAAATCATTTTAATACAGGGATCAACAACTGTACACGATTTTTTCAACAGAACTCCATCCGACACAACTTGTCACTCCACAGTCGGTTTGTCAGGGTGCAAAATGAAGGGACAGGTAAGAGCTCATGGTGGATGGTCAACCCAGATGGCGGGAAAGGTGGCAAAGTCCCACGCAGACGCGCTGTTTCCATGGACAATAGCAACAAGCTGATCAAGAGTGCCCGTGGCCGTGCTGCCAAGAAGAAAGCTGCTCTTCAGGCCGCTCAGGACGGGAGTTCAGAGAGCTCCTCCAGCCTGTCCAAATGGACTGGGAGCCCCACGTCTCGCAGCAGCGATGAGCTAGACACCTGGACAGACTTCCGCTCTCGCACTAACTCTAATGCCAGCACCATAAGTGGCCGACTGTCTCCTATCTTGGCTAATCTGGAGGTGGACGAGGTTCCTGATGATGACTCTCCCCTCTCTCCCATGTTGTACTCCAGTCCCAGCAGCATGTCTCCTTCCACTGGCCTGACTGAGCTGCCCCGCTTAGCTGACCTTGCAGGTACTATGAATCTCAATGATGGCCTCTCGGACAACCTAATGGATGATCTGCTTGACAACATCAGTTTAACGGCTTCACAGTCTCCAGGCCAAGATGATAATAGTGCCAGCGAACAAGGAAGCCCTGTGTTTACCTTCAGCTGCTCTGGCAGCAGTCTTGGGGTTCCCTCCGGCAGCTATGGTCCCAACTCCATGTTTAGCCCATTGTCCGTCACCAGCCTGCGACAGTCCCCCATGCAAACTATCCAGGAGAACAAGCAGGCCACTTTTACGTGTGGTTCACACTTCGGAAAGCAGAGTTTACAGGATATGCTCAGCTCCGAGCCACATAACCACAGTGATGTCCTACTCACCCAGTCTGACCCGTTGATGTCGCAAGCCAGTGCCTCCATCTCCTCTCAGAGTTCTCGCCGCATTGCACAAGCGGGGCCTGGAGGACAAGTGGGACTTAAGAAGGTCTCACTGTCTGGATGGCGAGTGAATGGGGTCTTGGGTTCAACAAGTGAATCAGACTACCAAAGCCTGATTAAACAGCATCTTCAACAGTCTCCGTCCAGGAGCACATCTATGCAGCTCAGCTCGTCTGATTCCTTTTTGTCAGGTCTCAATGGTATTGTACCCTGTATTCAGTCATCAACCCAGGATCGATTCTCCACTGATCTCGATCTTGAAGATTTCAGCGGTAGCCTTGATTGTGATATGGACACCATCATGCGGAATGACCTGATGGATGCAGATGACTTGGAGTTCAGCTTTGATTCTCATCTCATTTTCAGTCAGAATGCGAACCTGAATTCAGGGAGTCTGTCGAGTACCAAACAAACCTCACCCCAAAACTGGGTACCAGGCTGATTAGCTCAGCACATGGAATGCAGTGATGGGGCAGAACAAGGCTTTAAACCCTGTCCCAACCTTTCAAACACTTTCCTGTGCAAAGGAAGTGTACAGTATTATGTAGAAATGCTACTTGACCGCTACAGGAGTCAGTTTAATTCAATTTACTAATACTTGCACAGTTGATGATTTCATGGTTTTGTGGACAAAAGTTGTGAATTGTAATGAGCATAGGCTTGTATATGATGAATTTTTTTAAATTGATCTACAAGTGCTTGCAGTTTGTCTTTAACATCAAGGTTCAAGGTCTGGAGGGACTGAACTAAAGAAAACTGGAAAGTACTCTGATTTATTTGGTTAATAAACATTAAGTCCCACTTTTTTTCTCAAAGAACTAGGCCTAGACTAGAAGTTCATTGTTAGGTTTAGATTATGTGTAACCATAGTTTAGAAGGAGCTGTTCGTATTGCTGGTACTCGCATTGATAGAAACACTTGTCTTCTGCCAAAATAGTCATCATTTAGTAGACTGTTGGCCTGTTTACAACATAGACTCTAGAGAATGGTACTGCTTTTGTCTTCAGAATTAACATGGAAATGTTTTTGTCTTGACTTTATATTAATTTTGTAAACCAGAAAAAGGGAGAACATGAATTATGAGATTTATCCTTTACTCCTTTCACAGAACAGTGAAATAAGAGCAGCTAATGAGCTATTAAATGTGATGTTTAAAAATCTGTTCTTTCTCTGGTGCACTGCATTAATGCTCTTCTTAAACTGTCAGAGGGTGCATTTTATTCAGCTCAAGATACTTGATCCTACCAATTGTTCCATCACCTCCTGACTTCACCTGAAAGATTAAACATCTTAAAAGTAGTTTTCTGTGATGTGTACACTAAAATGCTTAGCATATTTATTCTAGAGGTAGGAAACTGTACAAATACAGATAAGGTTTTAGAACATCAATTCCCACTACATCATTGTGTATAGTTGGAAAACCACCATTTATAAGCTTTTAAGGCTGCAGTGGCACATTTCTAGCCTTTGTTTGTACATATCTGTACACTCTGTGGTGCTCTGAAGAGCACTGTTTTTGCTCTTATGGCAATATGCAGCAAGGATCTTCACTTTGCATGCAAGAAGCAGACCCATTTTAGTATATTATAGCTGCAATTGATGTAAGTTAGGTTGCTTACATGGACTGTATTGAACTAGTTTGTTGAACATGCAAAGCAAATTAGCTGACCTACAGTAAGCCTACTATTTTGTATGTTTAGTAGTAGTGCCATTCAGAGACCCCTGTCACTTGTTAACATGGCAAACTTGCAAGTGTTGCTTTATCATGGTTGAATTATTGATTCAGTTTTGTACCCACAACTCCAATAACATCTGAAGCACTGATGTACAATCTTTTTATGAATAATGTTGCGTTAGAGTGGTCTTCATTGTTTACAAAATTCCATTGTGCTAATAAAACCAAGAGTATTGTACATTGCTGTCCAGAAATTGGGATATTTATTCCAAATATTTTAACGTGGAAAATGTATCCTGATTTCATATTATGTTATTATGGCATCAGGAGAAAATGCAGTTGAATGCAAATTAGAAACGTGAACAGTTTTATGTATCACATGCCCTATATGCCATGACTGGCTGTATTGAAACTATTTACCAATAGATGAGTTGATTGTTTGCTGGAATATCCCTGTGCATTGGATAATTTAGGTAGTACACGTATGGTACAGTGTGATGCATGTAAATAAAGCTTTGCACAGTACTACGATTGTCTTGGGCTCTTGTTGTCTCTTAGTAATTATGGAGTTTCTTCAAGTAATAAAGAAAAGCCAGATTTCTTTTAATGGGTTTTTAAGTATTAAAGAAAAGCCAAAGCTCTCCACCATGTCCTGATAAACCTGACTCAACTCATTAAATGGCCTAGAATTTACCTGATGACTTGTGTCAGAGAAAATATTGTACAGTGAGAACCATGGTAAGATATATAGAAATAAATATTTAATCTTCCTTTATATGTCACCACAAATTTGCTTATATTTACTAGACTAGATATCTACTTGTAAATTTCTATTAACAAGTTAGATGTTTATTTGGGTTGTCGTGTAAATACATCTGAAAATGATGTTCTTGTTATTGTTAGGTTTTAATTAGAACCACTGGCTAAGACCAAGGGTGCTTAATAAAGGCTTTATAACCATGATGGTGACTAACATCCCTATGATGGCATCTATTTTATCTTGCTACCCAAAACTATCTATAGATAATGTAAACATTAGCTGGTATGCATAATTAAAATCTATGTCTGTACTCTTAAGACTGACTCAAGTGAAAATATGGAGATTTTCTGCTTGGTTTGATCCTCAGAAAATCCAGGTAAGTTGGTATCTTGGTACACTGTTAAGATGGATTTGGAAGTCAGGATAAAGGCCAAAGTTGGAAGTAAAATGAAAAAGAAGTTTTCTAGCAAGCATGAGTCACACTTGGGTGAATTGTGTAAACGTACCTTACACAAATGATTATTATAATTATGGTTTTAATTTGATCACTGTACAAATAGTGTGGTGGCTTGTAATTTAGCACACTGAGGTGTTCCTTTCACTGTATCTCTATCCAGTCACACCAGTAAATTTAACAGATTCTAATGTAGTGACTTCAAGATCTTTGAGTAGTGCAGCACATATACTTCTTGTACTATCCATAATGAGGCCTAAGCACAGATCTTTAGCGTGCTACCTCCTACCAAGCAGGAATCCCATACAGTTCCAGTAGTGCTGTTACTCTGGCCATCAGCCTCTATGTGATCCGCTTTGTTTTAATCTGCTTTTTTCAATTTCCTAATTAAAGCAGTTCTAGTAATTATACTTACCAATTATACTCCTCCTTACTTTTTGCAATGAATGTAGCACATTATTATCCATTTATGTACATATGGCATTCCTTCATAAATGCTATTCAATAGTATTTGCTGTTTTGAATGGGAATTCATTCACAACATCCAAAAATGCATGTGTGGTTTTTTGAAAATCCTCTTGGGAGATAAAAAGATATCTCCACCCCCCAGTGACAGTAGATATAAAGTGTGCCATATGTCCTTGTGCACTGATTGGTGAGCACCTCTGTGATCAGTTCTCATTGGATATAGGCTACCTTTGCTGTGAACCAATCAGATGGTCTGTATCCAAGTGAATTTGGGATGTGGAGCTATTTAAGGCCATACTGGAAAAGGGTATGATAAATTTGATTTAAATAATCAAAAAGTACTTGTACCATACAAGCCATTACAAGCCACCAGAATGGAAAAGGAGTTTATTGGATTTGCATGTATATGTTGATCTATGAGGTATGTCATGGATGTAAATTGACTAATTAACTCACTTTTACCTTACCGTACTGAATGCAGTATAATTAAAATAACAGGGCCAAAATGTAAAAAAAAAAAAAAAAAAAAAAGTAAATAAAATTAAATTCAATAAAACTCATTTTAAAATCAGGGATAATGATTATTTACAAAGATACACAGCAAACTACATAGCCTAAAAGCGACATAGTCTAGCGGCCTACATTTTCAGCCCATAATTCTAACTTAATTGTGGACTATAGAATATGTTATAACACGTTATAATCTATTCACAATGAATTCATTAAAGTAGTTGGATAGCAAAAATAAAAAAAGAATCATGCTTATTTGTCTTGCAGAGCTTGAAATGCTCCTACCTGTAGCATGTGTAAGACTTTTTCCATCAGCTTTTACACATGGTGTGTTTTAAGCTCTAGAGCGCACGGGAGAACTCTGTTCTAGTACTGAGTATAAAAGACACAGGCCTACTGCACCCACCATATTTTTCCTAATCCTCGCTTGGGTCAGCAAAATGAATGGCGGAATTGATATTGACAGGTTTCTATCGCCCTCTTCCGTTCAAACACAGCAAAGCAATTACGAAGCATCCGTTTTTTCCCCCAAGCCAGAAGAAAGAACTCGCAAAGTACCACTGCAAAGGGTTATTACAATTCCTATTTCTTCTTTTTTGCAATATACTGTGTGCAGCGTGTTGTTGTTCATTAATGTACAGATTGTGCACACACAACATTCATTCATAAATGCTACTTACTAGTACTTGCTGTTTTTGAATGGGAATTCATTCACAACATCCAATAATGCATGTGTGGTCTCCTTGAAAGTCATCCAGCTGATAGCTTGTCTATTTAAACTTCTCTAGTTTGTTATTGCTAGCTTAACTAAAATGTGGCTTGTTAAAATGAAACATTCGTATTGATATATTAAACCTAAATTTTTAATATTAAGTTTTTTTTTATTAAAAAAAAAGAAAAAAAAAAAGAGCTGTATTCTTAAAATGGTTAGGAAAGAAAGAGTGACGGAGGAATAGGAATAAACTGAGAAATAAAATTGAACATGTGTTTGTGCACACTACTTTAACAATTTAGGGATAGTTTTGTCATACTTTATTTATAATACATTACTGTTAAAAAATTATTTATTGGTTTATTAACTTAAACCAATTTAAAGGCTACATTCATGGATAAATAACCTAAATAAAGGCCAAATAAATAAATTGAATCGTGTGGAAGATGAGCAGCGAAACAGCGGACTTTTGTCTGGAACTGCTTAACCACTGGTGGACTGCCAACAAAATGCTGAGCAAAAAGCCTGGAGGGGACCTCCAGCTTTGCTGTTAGTGGACCGCTGTTCAGGCAATCAGGCCTTTATGGAGTAGTCAGAGGGAAGTCACTCTAGTAAATAGCACATTAGAGCCTGCTTGAAGTTTGCCAAAAGGCACCCAAAGAACTCTCAGGCCATGAGAAACAACATTCTGTGGTCTGATGAAACCAAGATTGAATGTTTTGGCCTGAATGCCAAACATTACATCTGGAGGAAAGCAGACACCACTCATCACCTGGCCAGTTCCATCCCTACAGTGAAGCACTGTAGTGGCAGCATCATGCTGTGGGGATGTTTTTCAGTAGCAGGGACTGGATGACTTGTCAGGATCAAGGGAAAGATAAACGGATCAAAGTGCAGGGAGATTCTTGAATAAATACTGCTCAAGAGCACTCGGGACATCAGATTGGGGTGAAGGTTCACCTTCCAACATGACAATGACCCGAGACACGCAGCCTGGAAAACGCAGGAGTGACAAACTTGTAGCATCATACCCAGGAAGACTTAAGGTTGTAATAAAGTACTGAGTAAACAGTCTGATTTAAATTTTGATACATTTACAAAACGTTGAGAAAAAAAGTTGCATCTTTTTCATTATGAAGTGTTTTTTGCAGATTGAGAAAAAAATCTTTATTTTAGAGTAAGGCTGTAGTGTAACAAATTGAGGGAAAAGTGAAGGGGGTCTGAATATAAATATTCTTTCTCATATAAAATTTTATATAGTATGGTCTACATACCATATCATATAGTATCATCTTCCAATTACAATTACTATATACCTACTTCCACTTAACATGGTTATCGCATGTATCCCTGGTTCATTTGGGTTTACCATTGTACATAAACTCGTCATCTACGGTACAGTGTTTGTGATAGGTAGTGGTGTGAAGGAGGAGCTGGAGGCAGAACTACCTTCACAGCTCCAGGCACTGAGGAGTGAAATTGAAAAGAATGAGACCATGGACAGGACATCATCAAAATTTTACAGGTAAAAGGTAAGCTTTTCCCAGAGTGTTACTGAATAGTAAGTTATATGTGGTTTCATCTGGTATTTGTACTGTTACTTCCAGCTCTATTCATATTCCCAAGGATGTGTTATATTTTCGCATGGAGAGGCAACACATTCTGGCAGCTGAAGATGAACAACTGAGTGTAAATCTCTGCAAATGTACTCAAAATATTCATCAGTTTTTGTTTCTTTTGGAATGTATGATCAATGTTGATCAGCTCCTTAATGAAATACTTCCTACAGATCTGCGGAAACTTCCAATTCTGAAGAATTGTGAAAATGTCACATCTTGTTGCCAAGTTAATACAACCCTTGTGTTGCTGTAGCGTACCTGCTTGAGCATGCTAAACTACCTGCACTCAGTGGAAAGGACGCTGGTGATGGACATCGCAGGACTGCAGACGACGGGAGACGTGCTGGTGAACAGCGCTGAGGAGAGCAGCTGGATGAACGCAGGGAGGCAGTGGCTCTGCAGAAGGCCATTGGCTCCTGCTGTTACATCTACAACACCCCCGCTGACTACAAGGTAACCCAGGCTTTCCAGTAGAAAGAGTAGGCAGTCATTGGTTTGTGAGGAGACTGTTTAGTCATGTGGATAAACTTAAGTTGTTGTAGAATTTCACTCCTTTTAATAGATCAATGTTGTGAATATGAACTAACAATACAGCAGAGTTAGGAGCACACAGAGAATTCTTAATGTTTACTTCTAATTAATTTTTATCTAATAAATTATTATTTCACTAAATGCATATATAGACACCATGGATATTCTAAAGTATGAAAGTATATACAGTGGGGTCCAAAAGTCTGACACCAGATTGAAAATCCACTGCCATGTTTCACTGTTGTTTTGATACACTGTGGTATCAATCTCTCTCTTCTGTTCATCTCCTTACATAAACCCTTCTGTTACTGCCATAAATCTCAAACTTGGATTCATCAGTAAATA
>JAOUQW010000002.1:13065805-13079005 GCA_028565825.1 Olivaichthys viedmensis | reverse complement strand
TCCAGTGATCCACTGTGAAATGCTGGTATGTCTTAGCCCATGCCAAGCGTTTGGCCTTGTTTCCCTTCCTGAGAAGTAGTTTAGAGACTGCTACTCGTCTTTTGAGACTACTACTGGCTAGCCTTCTTTTGACACTACTTTTGCTGATTGGAGTCTCTCGTTCCTTATTCAGCACATTCTGTATCTGTGATGAAGTTGCTGTTCTCTGTCTCAGTGAACAAAGCTTTATGTATTGATTTTCTGAGGATGTGGTCAGTTTTGGTCTGCCTGATTGTTCTTTGGATACAACTGATCCAGTTTCAGCAAAGCGTTGTAGAGTGCCATACAGTGGCAACGGAAAAAAAATCCCAGATTTTCAATGTGGTCTCAGACTTTTGGACCCCACTGTATAATTCTAAACGACTTCAAATTCTAATTATGTTGGTAAACTTAAAACTATAAGTATTAATTCTAAGCATAAAATGTAAAATATAAGTAAGTAAAAATATAAGCATTTTAAAAATAAATAAATTTAAAACTGTTAAGCAGTTACAATGTTTTTTGCCATGTTCATTGCATAGAGTTTGTGGAATTCCCTGAGGTGGAGAACCTCCATGACTATTACAGCACTGATGGGCGATATATCAACACTCAGGATCACAGAGGCCTTTACATTATGTATGATGGAGCTCTGATGGACCTGAAGGAGCTTGAGCACACATTGCTCCTCATAGCATCCTATTTCATCTGCAGAAGCAGAGGTCATAGTCGTGGTGGCTGTGATGGCTGTGTGACTGTCAAGTAAATTCATGTAACATTTACACTCTAATACTCTCTGTCTGCTCAGTTGCAGGCAGAATGGTCTGTATTACAGTAAGCATTTGTTTATACTTAATTTAATGTCACTTTAATGTTTGTTATATTCAGAGACTCCCAGTGGATCACTGAAATCTGAATAAGTTGCTCTTAACTCCTGGGCTGTGCTTTTGGACATCTGGACATGTAAAACTGCTTTCCTAGAGAACAAAATAGAGGTACTGTTGAAAAGGTCAGAGTGCATCTCAAGATTGGTGGCAAATATATTAGTGTTTTAACTCAACCTTTATTTTTGGACAGCTCTTGAACTGCTATTTTGAGACTTACCAGCACGTTATAGGCCTAGACAAGAGGTTTGATTTGGCTCAAGTCATCACAGACATAATGCACAGAAGGCCTCGGCTGAATTTAGAAGTAGAGTACTTTGTACAAGCTTACTGGCAGGAGATGGTGTACCTGCAAAGCTACTAGCAGCTTATTAAATGATTGAATTTTATTTCAGTATTTTGCTAGTTTTAGACATAAAAAATGGGTCAGTTTGCATATTCATGGTGCAGAGAAGTAAACTTGAAATCACATTTTCTCTCGGCTAGATTGATGACCAGCGGCGGTACCTTGAGTGGATATGGAGAGGGGAGCAGACGAGGAGCTCTCCTTATGATTATGGCTTCCCTTTAATCTATGTCCCTAAACAGCTTGTCTTAGTTCGTGGAAGTAGGTAAGCATTTTCATAAATGGATGGAAAAAACTATGCCTTATCTTCTTGTATATTGTAGTCCATCCCTGAAGAGTTGCACCCGTCCCTGGACCAGGCCTCTGACATATGTGTTATATTAGTCATGTGTCAACATGATCCTTATGATGACAGCATACAATTATTGTTTATTTAGGCTTGTAGAGGCCTTTGTGTCCATTCAGCTAAAAACATTGTTGATAAGAGCTGATAAGCACTCTGATGTCAAATCCAGTATGTAAGGCACAAGTAAGATTTACACTCCACAGATGTGCATTTGTAGTAGTTTACCAGTTTACTCCTTTTTTTGTAACAGGATGAGGTAACCAAAACCAAGAGGAAACTGATTTTGTAGTTTTGTCACAAGTATGTTTTGTAGAATTCATGTGTATGAATAATAATTAATTAATGTTTCTATTAAAAAACGTGTTTCTATAAAAGAATGTAAGATATACAATAGCTATTCACTGTATCGCGTAAGAATTATATATCTTTTTAGATTCAACCTGCTGATGTCCCAGAGTTGTGTGAGGGGCCAGATCATTGCTCTCTGCTACAGTCTAACGACACTGCTAGATTGGATTCCTGACATTGGCCACAATCACTTCGTAGTTGCATAAGGCATCAAGAGCCACAGTGATACAGAGTCTGAGGACAGCCTGACCTTTGGTGAGAACCGGCAGAGCGAGCCAACCCTTTAATGAACTTTAATGGAGGGAATCTCAATTTATTTGCTGCCAGGGACCCCTTCCACTGTTAAAAAACTTCATGGATGCCCTTATTATCACAGCACAGATTTATTTTATGAACATAAGGCAACTATATATGATGTTTATTTATTGGAGGTATTTGAGCTTTTTTATACCTGAGCTTTCCACCCACAGAATCCAAACCAGTTACACTGTGTTAAAATGTAGATTCAAAACATTTTATATCATATTAATATTACTTTTCCTAGTTTAATTCAGATTGCAGTTATACTCATGTTGACATTATTTATAAACAATTTCCTACACTCTTAAAAATATAGGTGCCACAAAAGGTTCTTTAGAGCGATGCCATAGAGGAGCCATCTTTGCTTCCGTAAAGATCCACTTTCGATTCCTAAAGAACCATTCAGTCCATAATTCTATGGCATTACTCAGAACCTTTTCTCGCACCTTTATTTTTAAGAGTGTATAAGAAACCCATTAGTGGCACTGGCATAATTTTAAACCAATTAAATTCAAGTGACAGAGTCAGTTCGTCTTAGAACTATAACAACTAATGAATAACTATAACAATCATAACAACTTTGATTGTAATAAAATCGTGAGTCCCTTGCTATAAATCCCAGACCCCAGGGGGTCCTGGGACTCCATTTTGAGAACCACGGCTTTAACGAATTGTCATAAAGACTTGATCAGATTAAATGTACTTGAAAGGAATCTCAATATATGAATCTTCTGACTTTAAATTGCATTTGGACGTTCAGAACATTTCAGCCTCGTACCAGGCAGCTGCTGTCAGCAGATGGAAAGGCTCTGTTAAATATGTGGTTCATTCCCCACTACACTGAGGTGCTTATCATGTTCAAAACACTGGAGGAAAAGGTGAGAGATCCATCAGCATTTCATATTCCTATTATTCCTATTCCTAACTCCACAGAAACTGGCTGTTATTGAGAAGCTTCACACCGCTAGATCAGCCAAACTATCATTGGTCCTGAACCTTTTTGACCTCTCAGCAGCCACTGACATGGTCAATCACAAGACTCTCCTGTCCATCCTTACGAGACTTTGAGATAGTGGCCCAGCATGGCGATGGTTTGCTTCCTACCTGGAGGGACGGTCATATCAGGTGACATGGAGGAGATCATCATCTGCTCTATGCAGACTCTCCACTGGAGTCCCACAAGGCTCAGTGCTTGGTTCTCTTATATTTTCCCTCTAGCTCACTCTCTCAATGAGGTCATATCCTCACATGTCTTTTCATACTACATACCACTGACACACAACTCTCCTTAGATGGCACAAATCCTCTCCTTTCCTCCCTCTGACACTCATGTTTCTGCTTGGATCTCATCATGTCTGGTGAACATCTCATTATGGGTGGCAGCTTATTATCTGAAACTAAATCTCAGCAAGACTGAGCTGCTATATATCCCTGGAGATGTGTCCCCACATCAAGAGCTTGTCATCTCCCTGGAGAACTCTATACACCATCTGACAACACACCTTGGTGTAGCTCTGGACAACCATGTATGATTCTCTACTTATATTGCTAACCTGACTCGGTCATGTAGGTTTTCTCCTTCACAACATCAGGAGGATCTGGCCGTTTCTTTCCACATGTTGCCAAACTCTTCAGCACACTCTTCACACCTATCAGCTCTCCATGACATAGTCTTTTATCTAGTGAGCCTTGCTTCCTTATAGAACCCCAAAAGTTTACTCAGCTCCAGTGGTGAACTTACACTCACTGGAGACTGGGGAGAATCAGTAAAAAAAATTAGTTTCACTTACTGTGTTGTGCAGCATTAATTGCATCAGCTTAGGAAAAAATGTCTTATTACCCCAATTGTTTTGTGGTGTTGCACAGAGGTCGAACTGTTGGACATGCAGCAGCAGATTGACTCTCTTTGGGAGCCTGACAGCACTGAGCTTGTAGGACGACTCCTACAGCTGTGCAGGGATGTTCTCTTTCTGTAATTTGAAATGGCAGTACGCTGTATGATCAGGTGCATGTTTGGTTATAGTTGGTACTACAAAATGCTTAACTCTGGCAGATTTTAGTTGTTACACTTGCAAGAATAGAATTACAGTTATTTTACTGCATCTATATCTCTCTCTCTCGCTTCTTAAGAGAGGCTTTCCTTTCCTCTGGAGACGTTGATGACTATCAGAGTGTAACTGACAACTTAAGCCATGCTCTTCCTGTGCTGAGCAACAGCCTCAAATGAGGAGTTTCTCAGTTTTCTCTGCCTCAACCAGTGGAGCCATCTTGTCCAGAGGTGAGTGTGCTGCTAAAGGAATTCAGGCTCGGTTACAAAAATGCAAGACCTGGCTCCCAAGTGGCGCTAAGGGTCTAAGCATTCGCCCTATCGTTGGGAGATCGCAAGTTCGTATCCCAACAATTTCAGAGCCGTCCGTGGCTGGGAATCCAAGAGAGTATAATAAGCCCCGCTCTCTGGGTGGAAAGGACGGTCTTTTTCTCTCCCCTGTCGATCAGCGTGACAATATCCAATCGCCATGCGCGATTAGCACTCTCTTCCAGGTGCATTCAGCTGCCCTATGACGTTGAATGAGCAGCAGCAGTCCGAAAAGATGTGCTGGCTGGCTTTGCCTGTCTCGGAGAAAGCATGTGTTAACCTTCACCCTTCCAGATTGGTAGCTGTCATGCGATAGACTTAGTCTTGCAAGCCAGACTCCTAGCTGTTGTTAGAGAGTCTGGTACTTTTTTAGAGAGTCTCCTACTTTCATCGGAAGATTACCTGACATTGCAAATGGCCAACCACAGACCTTTTCTGGAGCTCGTCGGCAAACACATAAGGATTTCATTAGACTGCAACCTTCAAGATTCTGAAGCTTGTGGGTTGTGGGCGGAGCGTCTGAGGCAGGGACTGGTGAAGGCAAGCAGGTGGGATTTGGAAACAATAAAAATGGTGTCAAGTCCCCCAAAAAATTCAATATACTTTAAAAATATGTGTTTTAAATATATAGTGAAGTTTTTTTTTGTTCATATGTGCTTTAATGTTTTGATGATGCATGCACTTTTTCAAGGTCCACATTTTGCAGGAAACTGTCTTGGTAACTTTGACTTTGCACAACCTATACTGTATGTACTTTCAGACTCAAAGAATCTATACATGGAGATATTGGCCATATGGGATATTCTACCTACAGAGTTCTGCATGCAGGTAGTGTTACTGGTGGAATCTCAGAAACTACTTCGATTCCTGTTAAAGTTCTCCAGTGTCCATTGTCAGTGTATAGAGAATGTGGGCGGATATTACAGTGATCCTTCCACAGCTTTGCCTGTCTGATCTGAATGTCTGCAGCTGGATGGAGGCTAATGGAGCAATGCTGGGTGTTTCTCTGCTTCTTAATGATGTGCAGGAGCAGTGACAGAGATGCAGCTCCTCTGCAGCTCCAGTGCCAAGCAGAGTCTGGCATCACTGTAAAGACCGATGTACTGTTAAACACTTACAAATTATATCACCAGATTTTCTGATGTTTGTGTAGCGCTGCTCTGGAAGCAACTGGAAGTCTTTAAAGAAAACTGGGCACGAAACTAACTGGGGGTCGAGTAAATGAATACTGCTGCACTCTAAACAGTTTTCCTGTCTCTACAGGTTTTTGTGTTTAATTTTTTATCCAATATTATTTAATTAATCACATATGGTTTCATAAAGTTATGGTGAATTGCATTGGTAAAAGCCTCATACATCACTCTAATCAGACATACAGAAGTGTGTGTTTAATTTGATGTATGATGATTATTTATGAGATGTATTGTAGGATGGAGATTTATTACCCCAATATGCAAGCTCTGGCTCAGCAAATGGGGAAAGAACAGGTGTATGAGGCTCTGCTGGCGCACAACCAGCGCAACTAGGCATTCCAACCCCCTCCAGAAGCCACGGAGGTTGACGTCAAGACATGGCAGGTAGACACACATCTAGATTATTATGTTGCGGTACTGTCACTAGTTCACTCAGTTTTCGTTTTATTGATAATCTTGTTTTCTGAATGTTTTTCTTATTTTTTCTTTAAAATGTGATTCTGAGTAGGATGGCATTGCGTACATGTACTGTTCTGTTTGTGTATGTGGAGCAGCTGCTCAGGCTGTTGGAGAGCACAGAATGCAACATGATCAGAGCCATTCAGAGGAGGATTAACAGGGAAATGACTCCGGTGATGTCAGTGCGGGCCCAGCATGACATGGCCCTCCCCACAGGTATGCCACACACTCTTGTGCTGTTCAGACTCCCACTGCACAAGCAGTGCCCACTGTGGAAGGCTGGGAACTGAGCCTGGTATTTACAGCAAGGAACACTCTGAACTTTGAGGGCATACATCCAGAAGCATGCAATCAACTGCCAAAATGTACATCCATATGATTCTCCATATGTTCAGAATCTGGACACAAGATAAACATAACTATAAAAGATGATTAAAAGATGAGAAGGTTGTCTGTTGTCTTGGTTTATTGAAAGAGCTATGGAAAATCTGATCTAGTTAATGTGATGTGATCTGAGAATTTAAGCCTGTCGTCTAAAATCACACCCAGATTCTTAGCCGTGTGTGTCGGATGGACTGTAAGGGTGTTGATGGTGATTGACAGGTACAACAGTTCTTCACCAGTAGGTATATCAGTTCAGTTTTGTCAAGGTTGAGTTTCAGATGATGGGTCATCATACAGGAGATGTCAGAAGGGCAGTCCGATATCTTCTGAGAAACTGGAAGGTGAATGGAGGAATAGAGAAGTTGTGTGTCACCAGCGTATCACTCAATTGAAGGACTAATGAGCTAATAAATATCCACTTCTGCACATTACGATTTATATTTACAAATTAGATGTTGACACTATTCAACCTGCATTACCTGCATTTTAGTACAAGGGTCCCATGTGCGCAATTATGATGATCAATGTTATTTTCTATATTTATTGTTCTTACTTATACCACACTACTTACTATACTTACTATAATTATTGATGATATGAATATTGATTTTGATTATTTAAGCAAATCAAGGATTTTTCAAGTTGGTAAAATATTACGCTTAAATTTACACGCACTCCGACCAGACGTGAGTTTGAATTTGCGTACGCTTGTTTTGCGTTCACTGTATGCAACTTTGATGAATAAGGGCCATTATACTGTATACTCTATGCCAGGTATATTCAACTAAAATTTGTGAAGGTCCAGTTATGTAAAATTCCTTGCTTACAAAGGTCCAGATAAGCAAACTAACATGACTGAATGGCATAAACAGTTACGTTTTAATGCTTAACCATTAATGATTAGTTCATGGCTACTAGTGAAATAAAATAAGACATAAAATATATATTTTTAAATCTGTTGTTTTTAACATACCTTTATAAACATTCATTTGCTCGCTCTTGGGCTGTAAGGGAATGGACGAGCACTCTGGTGGGCCTTTCATATCGAGCTTTGAGTTGTTTATTTTATTTCTCCTTAGAACCAAATTTTGTGGGGAGGTTAATTCGTTATGCTTTGTTTCATAGCGGTACTTCACGTTACTACTTTTGACTAGCACCACGGACTCTGAACACATGAGACGCATCGGTCTCTAAACTTTAAACTTGAAGCGGGAAGAATAAATGCATACTTCTCTGTCCATTCGTCTATAAACATTCTGTTGTGCGACTTATTTATTTAGCTGCCTGCAGTTATTTTTTTACTCCCCTGACTCAATAAAAATGTTTTTGTTTTGTTTACAAAAAAAATGTTTTTAAGGTGCGGAGCCAGAGAGTTGTTCCAGAGAGTGGATGAACTGCAGAATCAGCTCTTCAGCATTGAGACAGCGCTGTCTAAACATTCTTCTCCTTCAGGTGCTTACAGTATCATCTTATTACAATAAAAGAATTTAACATGCTGTACTTTTTACAAGACCAACATTTTTGCCTTTTTTAGCTGGTGAGATCAATTTTTCAGGCGACCATGTCATTCTGCATTTTTATTCATTCACACACACAATTTTCTAAAAAAAAGTTTAAATAAATGTAAATAAGTTTAACCAAGAAAAACTGAGACACAGTTAGACTATATAGACAGCACATTTGAAGACTCTGATATTGAGACTGAATGTAGACCAATGACAGCCAACAGAGACTTGAAAACACTAGTTTATTTACAGAAATGGAGTTCTGTCAAATTACATTGGAAAAAATATGAACTAAGACTAAGCTACTTCCAAAACCCTGAAAAGTCTAAAGACCTCTTTATGTTAATTACTTAGCTTAGATCAGAGGTAGTATTCCACATCTGAGCTAAAAAAAGGCTGGATTAACCCTTCTGATTGTAATTCACAGAGTCCGCAGCGCCTGCGTTTGGCAAACGTGCTGTTACCCAACATTTCTAACGGAAACACACATTTTTCTTACGCTATGTTCCAGGACCTTAGGCTAGGTCACAAATAAATTGTAAATAAAATGTTTTTATTCATGCTGTACATCTCTTTCACCAAGTCCAGCTGAATACAGAAATTGTTAATTTGACTGAATTTCTACATATGACCAAAAACATGTATAATTTGTCTAAAAGAGTTACATTTAGTGGGCAGATATGTGTCCCACTTCATGTATGTACTGTAGTTCTTGATCACTCTGCCATTGTATCACAGGCACTTCTTAAATAAAGTGGCAAGACATTTGTCATCTGTTGTGCTGTATTATTACACTTGGTCCTTAAGACCTGCAGTAACCTGGTATAAACTGACCACATCGTGTTTTGCTATTATTAAACCACCATTCAAATATTTCCATTATTCAATAACTGATGTTAAAAACATGGTTTACAATTGATTAATAAAATCATATGTCCTGTTGCGATAAGCATCAGCAAATAACAGCCCTGACGAAGCTCAGTGTGTTCAGTCCTCGCCTCAGTTCTGTGGGGCGAGGCTCGTGGTATAGAGGTACGAGACTGTACCTGCCTGGATCTGAAAGGTCTGTCCCTGAATCTGAGTGCTGGGGATCTGTTCACTGGTCTGGCTAATGGAGATAGGCTGGCCGGCTTGGTTGCTGATGTGGATAGCACCGGTGTGGCTCTGGCTGTGCTGCTCTCTAGGAGGCTCCTGAGTGGCAGGAAGCTGAGGGATGGCCTGCTGGATCACCTGCAGCTGCTGAAGGGGCCGTGAGCTAATCTGCAGCTGCTGTGGAGCTCCGTGCTGAACCTGAAGCTGCTCCATTGCCTCTTTAGTCAGCGTGATGACGTGCATCTGCTCGGAGTGCTCGCTGCTCACCTGGCCTTCGACCACACTGATGGTCTGGATGTGTGCAGTGGAGTCTAATTCATCCTGAGTGACCAGAGCCAGGTTCTGGACATGCCCAGAGGGCTGGGTGAGAAGGGTGAGGCTTGAATGGGCATTGAGAGGCTCTTCTGGCATGCTCTCGGCAGTGATGATGCTGATGCCCGGCTTCTGGCCTGCCACCAGGTTAATATCGTTCACCTCACTGGTGACCACCAGCTGGATCTCCTGCTCGGTGTGATTGGGGAGCTGGTACCTCTGCAGCTGCAGGATGTTGTGCATCTTTTCAGTCCCTGTCGTGGTCTCCACTGTGGTTGGTTGTGCACTCTCCACTCCCGGCCGCTCCTTGTTGTGAGTTTTAGTATGCGCTTTCAGATTGTCCAGACGGGCAAAAGAAAGACTGCACACAGAGCAGGTGAAGGGCTTTTTCCCTGTGTGAGAGGCAACGTGGCGTCTTCTGGCGCTGGGATCAGAGAAGGACTTGTTGCAGATGTTGCACAGATAAGGCTTTTCTCCTCTAAAAAAGACGAGATTAAGGATAAGGTACACATTAAAATCACCATCACCACCCACCAATGCTGATGATGTAAATGATTTGTTAATATCCAATGAAGAAAGAAGAAACAGGACAGTCTACCTGTGGATTCTGATGTGTGTCTGCAGTGTGCTCTTGGCGGTAAAACACTTCCCACAAATCTCACATGTAAAAGGCTTCTCACCTGAAACCGCAAGTAAATATTGGCTAAATGTGAATTGTACCTCAGAGAATTAGAAACATTCTTTTTGCACAAGGAATTCTGCTTGGTGCAGAATGAAATTGCTAGAAGACAAAACAAAATATTATTAGGTAGGATATTTACATTCCAATATAAATACAACAGTAAAGAATTTGCCGAGTTTATTATTTAAAGTAAGTTCTGTAGCTAGCATGAATAATAACGGCAATGAAAGTAAACAGCAATGAAAATACCTGTTAAGACCAAACTTTCTATAAATTGAGCCCTATTGTCACCATTACCTGTGTGTGTTCTGAGATGCTTCTTCAGTTGTGCTGCATCCATAAATCTGTGATGACAGTGTGCGCATTCAGGTAATGCTTTTCCGGTATGTACCCGGTAATGACTCTTCAACTGCCTCTTCTGACTGTAGGTTTTCCCACACTGATCACAGCTAAAAGATTTATTTTCTGGAAAAAAATATAGTGCGCAAGGATTCACAGAAATACACCAAAATATAATATGACTAGACAGGACTTGGAATGTAATGCGTAATATGGCTAGAAAAAGTCCCCAGCTTTCTATACCTGCATGCAGGTTCATATGTTCCTGCAGGGAGTGCTTTGTGGAGAGAGCTTTCGAGCAAATGTTGCACACAAAGGGCTTCTCTCCAGTGTGCATGCGCTGATGAACCAAAAGTGTGTGTTTCTGTGTAAAGCAGTTCCCACAAACATGGCACCGGAAGGGTTTTTCTCCTGCAAAAAAAACCCCCAGAAAATATAAAGTAATCATAGAATAGCCATTTAATATGCATATACATCAATAACTGACACCACTAAGCTCCATCTGGAGATTCACCAGTATGAGTTCGTTGATGTATTTTTAAAAACAGATGGTTTTTAAAAACTTTGCCGCAGTCGTCACAGCGCGGCTCTGTGGCTGGATATTTTCTCTTCCTGCCCCTCTTTCCCATCACTCTTCCTTCCCTAATCTCATCTCCTAGCCTGTAACTTTTTAATTTCAACGGCTGCCTTATTTTGCGCTTGCTGTATCGAAGTCTCTCCTCTCTTGGGTCATAGTCAGCATCATCCGAGTCCCTAGGAAGTGAATTAGAGTCGCATGGAGGTTCTATGGTCTCTGGGATGCCCACAGATGAATCCACTGTAGTTTTTGCTGGTTCAGCACGAGGTCCATTCTCTGTTTGACTTGATTCCTGAGGCAGAAGTACTACCCCTGGCACTGACGTGTTCACGTTTTTCCTCGGCCGTCCTCTTTTGCGTTTGGAAGGGGTTTCAGTTGTGCTCGTGTCACCATCATGTCCTTCTGAGCAAACATTCAGTGCTGTGGCTGAGCTGGTACTTTGAAAGTCTGCATGGGCTTTTACTAACTCACTTATCTCTAGCAAGCGGGCCACGTCAATCAGGTGCTCAGTGCTGCTCTCTTCCACTGACACGTTGGCACTGTAGATGAACTCGAGCACGGACGCAAAGGTCTTTGCGGCCATGCCGTCCAGCCTATAGACATTCTGGCAGGCCTGGTCTTCAGCTGTGAACATCAAGGAGAAATATTCGCTGCTCGCAGCCAGCATAGCCTTATGCGCCTTAAAATGCACGTCTTCTACAATGAGAGTTATGTCGCAAAGCATTTCTCTTCTCCTGAGTGTGTCGAATTTATTGAGGATCGAGTCCCTGTGTGTCCTGGAATGGAAGGTCAGGAAGCTGGGAGCGTGAGCTTGTGGATGCGGATGCTCACACATTCTGGTTTGTCTGGCAACGGACCTACAAAACGGACAGGACAGGATCACAATTCAGAATAGCTAGAGACATTTTCATTATATAATACATTTTCACTGTACGGTTGCAATCGAGTGCTTGGAGTGCTCTCCATGCCCATGACAGGTTGGATATTACAAGCAATTGTAAAAAAAAAAAAAAAAAAAAAAAAAAAAAAAAAAAAAAAACCCTGCTGCACCAGGATGTGATACCATACATGTGGTTACGTGCAGCAACTATAAAACAAAACAGCGGCAGGTTGCCATGTCATATGGTTTTATAGTAAGCATTTCTAACGTGTATTCTACAGGTCTGGATTTGACAGAAGTCCGAGCAGACGCGTTTTTCCACACTACAACTATTTTTTAGGTGAGAATTCCAACTATGTATTCCACATGTAGCTACAAGAGGACAGCCAGTCTGCCTCAGTTCCGGACAAAGCGCCATACTAAGCGAAAATCAAATGGCTTTTGTTTCGGCTTCACGCATTTCGGAATGCAGCGATACATTGTAGTTAATACTCCTCGATTTTTGGTGCATTTATTTTTCACACACAGTAAAAACCCGTCAAGGACATTGCGGTGACCTTAAATATAAAGCTTCCAGGACCTTACCTTAGACAGAGCGCGTCAACAGACGTAGTATCGCGAGATTTGCGATTATGGGACTGACGCCCTCTTGTGGCTATTCCAGAAGAAAAGGTGCTTTTTTTTTTTTCTTTCTTTTTTTTTTTTAGATCCGTTACGATAGCAACGGTAAGTAAAAGTCAAATTAAGTCTTACGGCTCGAAAAACAACGAAAATGATCATAACGACATTTAAAATGTTTAAAAAAAATCTATATCTAATAGGATACATTACGAAAGCATGGCATGTAAAATTCATTAATTAAATTAACAATATTAAAATGATTACTATTATTCAATGTAAGCTTTATCCAAATTACTCCTTTAAAAGTAATTGAATTCTATATTTTATACATATACGCTATTTATTCAAACGATTTGACATCACTGATACATTTAAACTGTGTAACATGACTGACATCAGAATCAGAATCAGAATTAGAATTAGAATCAGAATTTGAATCAGAATCAGAATTAGAATCAGAATCAGAATTAGAATCAGAATTAGAATCAGAATCAGGTTTATTGCCAAGTAGGTTTTCACATACAAGGAATTTGCCTTGGTATGTTGGTGCTTAACAAT
>JAOUQW010000002.1:13053905-13065705 GCA_028565825.1 Olivaichthys viedmensis | reverse complement strand
ACGTCTTCTCTCCATTTGCCACGTTCTCTGAGTCTGCTGCTGATTTGCTCATGAATGACGCATCCTGGCTGGACTGTAGCCTACCATTCATGAACAACTTCGTCCTCGGCTTGAATGGCCAACAGCTACTTCATTCTGAGTCACTCAGAACATTTATTCTGTTACTCTTTTCCGTTGCCTTTAACCTTTTTTACCGTTGTCTCTCGCTGTGTTAATGTTTTGACTATTTGGGTTTGCGCGCTCTGCCGAGAAAAGGAAATGTACAGAATTGCAGAGAGAAAAAAGGGCCTGAAGCATCCTGGAAAGAGCGCACCAACAAGTGGTTACAGAAACTGCTGGAGAACGAAAGCATGCTGAAAATGATAAGAGAAAAGAAAGAGGAGATGGCAAGAAAGATGCAGGAGCTTGAGAAGAACAGAGAGGAACTTGAAGAACTTAGGCGGATAGTGAAAAAACATCACAGTTTGGTGGAGAGAAACCTGAGAGAAAAGATAAAGAGAGTCGAGGAAGAAGGACAGAAGGAAAGTGCTCAGCTGAAGCTAATTGAGGAGTTAAGGAGAAAAGTTAAGAAACGAACTGAGAAGCTGCAAGTTTCCCTGAAGCTGTGTGAGGAACGAGAAAAGATGCTGAGAGAGAGCTGGATGAGCAAGCGAGAAGAAATAGAGAACAGGGCAAAGATGGCAGAAGAGAAATGGAAGATGGAGTTGAGTGCCAAGAAGAGAATCATGATCTATTCAAAGTTGGAGAAGATATATCTCAAGTCGATGATGAGCCATAAAGAGGGTATATGGATGAATAAACTACAAGTATTGCAGATGGACAGATTGAAGGAGAAAGACAAGTGTTTACAAGAATGTGAGGTGTTTACCATGACGGTGTTTTCAGACATGGCTGTTCTGAACCTGAACTTGGTCCGGGAGCTGAAGCAGAGGCAGCTGATCCATATGACATAAAGCTGAGAGGAAAGAGAGAAAGAAGCAGGATGAGCAAGAATGGAGGCGGGTGGAGGAAGAGTGCAGGAAAGCCCTCGAAAAAGCTGAAGCCCAAAAAGAAGAATGGAAAAAGGTAGATAACTTGAAGCTTAAAAAAACAAACAATGGAGGAGCTCACAGCTAAAGAGAGCAGAAATAAGACAAAGATGACAAAAAAAAAAGGATTTTCCCAAAACTAGTCTGTAGCTGTGAATGATTAAGACCAGTTTGAACGTTTCAATACAAATCTTAACTTAAATATGCATTAAGCATTAACCCTTAATGTGTTTGGGTTTAGTGTACTATCTGTGTGGGTCTATTTTCCTTCTAAACCCACTCTTTCAGTAAGGTAATATCCTCACATGGCTTTTCATATCACTGCTATGCTGATGACACTCAACTCATCTTCTCCTTTCCTCCCTCAGACAATCATGTTTTAGCTTGGAGCCAAGACTGCTGAAGGACCTTAGAAGAGCAGTAGGGTGGCTTCAGGACAATTGAGAGCTCCTGAGGAGAAATGTCCAGTAGACGTGTTCTTCAGCTTGAGGAGCTGGACATACAGATGGCCCTCAAGGCCCTGGTCCAGCCTATAGAAACATTTCTGCTTGTTTCTGAGCTCTGGAATTACACAAAAACTTTTTTATTGAAGCATGTACAAATATTAATCTTAAGATTACGTACATGTTTCTAAAGCACAAATGTAAATGTATACATGTCGTGTTAAAAATTGTGCAATAAAAATATTGTCTGGTGATTTTGTGAATTCATACCTTTTGCACAATGCAAGTGCATGTGCATTGTGCAGGCAAATCTAGAACTTCAGCTGGCATTTGAATTTGCAGATGGAGGATGTTAGTTTTGGCTTAAGGTCGTTATGAGCTAAAACATTACATTAGCTAACAATCACTAACTAGTTAACTGCTACTCAAAACATAGCAAAGGCATTCAGTGTTGGAAGCTGCATATTGGCATTGGTGCTGCTTGAAATCGATTAATTTCTATACACATTCTATTGCTTAAAAATACTCTCAGAAATCCTGTTAAGTTAGCTTGTGCTAGTTAGCTGTCTAGTGTTATCTACCACTGAAGTCTGCAGTGGAGTGACTGAAGTGTGTTAAGGCAATATGGCAGTACAGTCTCCCATTTCCCCATTTCAGTCTGTCGCAATCAGCAGTAATCAAATTCACGCAAACACTCATTGCTTCACTCAGTGAATCTTTTACTAAATTAAGTAGCTGCCAGCTATTAGCACTCTCCTCACTGAACCAGGTTAACTACCATTAACATGGTTATGAGCAGTTCGCGTTGCAATTATTTTGTCTGTACTATAGGGATAGGTCTAGGTTTATAAAGTCACTGCAATATGGGGGGAACCCTTCCAGTGCCATCCTGAGACAGACAGGAATAGTGAAAATGGCCTTCATTTGTTTATTAAAAAGCATAGTGTGTTTGCCTTTATTATTAATAGTTTTATAACAACACATTATCGTTTAACACAAAGAGTTAGAGTTAGAATTTCTTGTTCAGTTTGTAAATACAGCTTTTTTAAATATATATATATAACGTGTAAAACATGGCATGATCCTATTACTTTTTTCTCTATTTTTGATACCTAAATTCTTTTGATACTTGATTACATATACCATCAGATACTTTAAAACTTCTACTTAAGTAGTTTTATCGTGGGTTACTTTAACTTTTACTTGAGTCATTTCCAACTAATGCATCTTTACTTTTACTCAAGTTTGACTATTGCGTACTTCATACAGCGGATTGTGATATCCAACTCATGAACGAATCGTTCTTTTGAACCGATTCTTTTTAATGAATTGGTCGAACCGGTTCACAAGTCCATCTGAATCAAACTTTGTGTGGCATCTACGCAATGTTTAGTTATTGGTTTAGAAATTCTAGTACAATTATGACAATTTAACCTCATAAAATTAGTCTAACATATTAAGAACAACTATTATGTTAATTATGTTAACTATTAACCCCCCTTATGCTAGATATCATGTTGGATAGCGCTTTTGATCTAGTCCCCTCTATTTGGCTAGAATTGGCTACTTTCAGTGTAGCCTGGAGTGTTTTATTTTTGTAGCTAACTGATACAGTTCAAGCACAATAGGGTTGGACACTAAACTGTTTTAGAAAACACAAAAATAACCTGATCTGAAAATTTCCTTTATTTGTGGTTAAATGAATCACTTAAGACTTTATAATTGTTGCCTTTTTTTATTTTATTATGTTCTTGCCAAAAAGTTAAGTCCATTTGTATAATCTACAAACAAGTATTCAATGGGCACTGATGCTTTTCTACACATTAAAGGCTTTTAAGAGAATTAAAGTGTGTAATGATATGATACAGTGAATATCCTTGAATACATCCTGTATTACAACAAAAAATAAATATTCAGTTTACAATTTCTGAGAAAATATATATTTCAAAACTTAAAGGCAAGAACAACAGACAAACAGACATGCTTGCCACAGAAATGTATGCAAAAATTTTTTTTTAACATCCCTGCCAATGCAGGAATATTTGACTACTTCAACAAGAAACTGTTCCCTAAATTTCAGTAGCTAAGAAGGCAGTGGTTCTCAATCCCAGTTTAATACACAAACTCTTTAAAGGGTTCAAGACTGAACTAATGAGCAGAACCAGGTGAGTTATTTGAGAAAAACACTAAATTGTGCAGTGCCTTACTGGAATTGAAAGCCACTATCCTAGTCATTTCACAATAAAGCCAATATTTCAGTAATCAATCAATCACAATGATCATTCTATAATTTTCAAATGAGAAGAAACAACACATTTTAAAACAAATGCAAATACACAAGTCATCATAGAGAGCTCCTATTTTATATTTACACTTGAAAGGCAACAGTTGTACTTCCCAATGAATCACATTCTACTAAGTAGTATTTATTTAGCGATTTAAAAAGCTTCCAAGTTGCTGATCTGCCTAAAAGCACTGGCTAAACAATGTTTCTTTCTCTGAATTAATTGTATTCTACATAACCATGAAAAAAAGAGCAAGCACATATCCAATTGCACATCTGATCCTCGCAGATTTGTTTCAAAACCTAATAAAACATTAAAACTGAACGTCATTAAAGTGACCTTAAAAATATACTTTGAAAAGGAAAAATTTCTCCCCTTGTTAAATCTTAATTGGCCTCACTAGTGCTTGAAAGGCATATAGATTTCCTTTATGTTAGTCTATAACATTGTACCATTCAGACATCAGTAATTATATTCATATATTTATATTTATATCCTTCATGGCTGCGACTGCTGCTGTGGTCTGGTAATAAAGCAATATCTGCTGTATGATCAGGCAGTTGATCAACCAGGAATCCATGCCAAAGAGTAACAGGTGTCAGGATGAAGACCTGGAATCCAGCATTGCTTAAGGGATTATAGGTTTATACAAATCTCTGATAAACTTCTCAGTGGGATCTGAGGAATGAAATAAATTAAGAACAAAATGAAGAACATTTGTATAATAATTTTAATATAATATACACAACGGTGTATATATAAAGTGCCCTGCAGAATTATTGGCCCCCATTTTCATTTCATGAAAATAACCAACAATGAACATATAAAAAGAACAATACATGCAATGAGTGATATTATGAGCTTAAACATATGGGGAAGTTGTATAGTTTTATTTTAACATGGTTTTTTAAAACACAAAAGGTTAAGTAGTGCAAATTTTTTTCTGCAAAATTATTAGCACTCTTACTATTAATAATTGGAAAATCCTTGCCTGGAGAGAATAACAGCACAGAGTATCTTCATGTAATGTCTAAGAAAGTTGGAGACACTTGTTGTGGATCTTGGAGCACTCATTCATGCAGAACATTTTAAGCTCCTTTATATTCTTGGGTTTGTGCATGAACTACAGGTTCAAATCCAGAGACTGAGATGGCGATCCCAAAACATGTTCCTTAAATTATGTTCCTTAAACCATTTCTGTGTTGATTTGGACCACCAGCTGCAAAACAGCCCCAAAGCATCAATGATCCACCTCCTTATTTTACTTGTATTCAGTCCCCTTTTTTCTCCAAACATGCCAAGGGGGTTCTGACCACAAAACACAATTCCAATTGTAGTTTCAATGATGCTTGGTGAAGTTCAGGTGCTCCCAGGAAGAGCTTCATGAGTACAAATCCTGGCAATTTTTTTATTTTGAACCTTTTTCAATCATGGTCATGGTTGTGTTTAATGGTATTTTTAACTGCTTATGTAATTTTTTATATCCATTACCTGACTTGTGCAGGTCAACAACCATCTGTCTCTTTGTTGAAAGACCAACCAATTTGTTTGCATTTATTTTAAATATTCCTTAGGGGTGTCAATAATTGTGCCACATATGCTTTGGAGAGAAAATACTATTTCTCCTATTGTTTGAGTGTAAAATTTGAATTATTGTGTGTAATTTTTATTTAATACAATAATTTTTGCTCATTTTTACCAAAGGTGCCAATAATTCTGGAGAGCACTATACATAATTTATTTTATGTAAGATGCAATGTGAAAAACTACAAAAGCTACACTCACTGCCATGCGATGCAGTTTGCGAAGCTGCTGGACTCTTGTATGATCCATGACTGTGGCAATATCACCCAAAGGCTTGTCCAAGTCTTCATAGTATCTCTGGATGAGGGAGAACGGGATCCTGTAACGGCCATGCTGGAAAGAAAGGGATGAGTTTCTACAGCTAAACTACATACAAACTGTTTAGATGCAGATTGATGGCAACCCATTCATTGCCTTTGTCATATATACGTATATATGACAAAAATATGAGTATTTGTTACCCAGGTTAATATACAATATCCAAACAACAGCAGCCTTGTTGTTGGAAAAGGTCATTCATGAAAGTGGCCACTGAAAACACAGCACAATTGTACACAGCACCAGACAAACGACATCAGTCTATTAATTTGTTACATTTAGTCGTGCTAAGGAGGAAATGATTACAATTGGCGGTCAAAGGTAATAAATATACAGATATTAAGGAGGTATAGCTATAGAGAAGTAGTTAATAAAGTAATTGCTTAATGTACATTTGGATTGAGAAAAATCAAAAATTGTGTTCCTTCTACTACCTGAGCGGCAACATGAAAGATCTGATTCCCACAACATCCTTACTGAAGTGTAATAGGCCATAAAGAAAGCCATAAATCCTGACCTGAATGCAATGAAATACCTTATCAGAATAGGGTTCCTCTGTGAGGTCTATGTCGTCCAAACTCAGCTTCTCCTCCACAAGTTCCTCCAGATTAGGTGATTTGCCATGCTGCACTTTCTTTCCAAGCCTGTGGATAAAAGGTTTGCTGGACCAAGGAATACTAAAGGCAGTGTCTAATTTGTGTGGCAGTGAGGCACTTGGGGACACCGGTTTGTTGTCAGGGTTTGTTGTCTCTTTGCCATTTACAAATGGCAGTGACAAAGGTTTTGGAGGTACTGGTGGTGGTTTTATGCGGTGTGAGGATAAGGGAGGATCTGCTGGAGCGGTTTCAGCACTATCTACAGATACCTCCTCAGCCTCCACATCTGTGAAGGAATCAACAGAAGGGAAAGTCAGCTCATCTCCTGTGCCTAGCTCTTCAGATTCATCCTCTGGGTTGGCACATGCCTTAGAAGTTATAGCTTCAGTTTGAAACAGGACATTATGCTCAGCAGGGCTATGCCTCTGCAGCACACCATCAGGCACCACTGATTGAGTGGGCCTCAGGTCATCTGGGTTGTAGGGCTCCTTCCTGTGGAGGATTTGATCCTGCAGAAGATGATCCAATGAAAGAGAACGTTTCCACAGGCCTTGGGGTGCAGGAAGGCAAACCAGCTTATCACAGCTCTGGCTAAGGGGCTTTGCTCTGAGCAAGGAGTGGCTCATCCCCAAGTGAAGACTTTTGATGGAGGTCATTTGGAAAGGGAGCGGGAGAGACTGTGGATCCTGCCTGTCGCTGGACTGGCTGAGAAAAGTAGTGGGATACTCAGGAGAAGGGAGGTGACTGGACTCAAAGCCTGACGAGGACCTGCTTAAATGAGATGTCTTTTTACCTTTCCCTAAAAAAAGAGCCGTGCAACATGTCACTTACACGAAACAGCATGGTCAATATGTCTTTAAATCAATACACATAAGAGGTTACCAAATGGAAGAAATACAAGTTCTGAATGCAAGCAAAGAGACTTGACAGGATAGCATGGATTTACACACAATTGACTGTACAGAAATGGAAAGCAAATGGAAAGAGACAGAAATAAAAGCAGAAAGTCCAGAGAAGTACATCACAGAGCTGTTTATTCCATAGCCTCTATCATAACTGGTTAAAGACAAAGCTGGTCTTGTGTGTATGTATATATATGCATCTCCCCGGTTAAATTGTGCAGACATTTATCTTCTGTTCAGAGATGCACAGTGGTGTAATCTGCATAAATATATCTCTTTTATGCTTTTGTACTTTGCATATAATAGAGGTTTTAGGCACACACGATATTGTGCAAATTATATTATTTTGACTAGAAAAATATTCACAGAGAAACAAAAAAAATTCAAAAAGTACAAGCATGGAAAATATTCTCCACAGGGGCTACTGACATTTACAAGAGCATGTCATAATCACTATTGTTTTATATAACTAAATCAAAGCAAAAAAAAAGAAAGAAAATTGTTGAATCATAATTCCAAGCTCTGACAATGAATACTGTCAGTTAAGCAGTTAACAACAACTTTCACACACTTTTGGTTCAACACAATTTTAGCCAAGCACAAAACCATTGTGGTTCATGGTGATAATAGAACAGACAGAACTGAAATGCAAATGCAAAGCCACCACTTCCTTCTATTTGATGAACAAGATGAGACAGAATGTATTGGTCCTTTGAGTTTTTGGTGGAGAATGTGATTGACATGTCTGTGGATAAACATTAGACAGCAGGCAAGGGCTAGCAGAGGAGTGAGAGAAAGATAAGAGTCTGGCCCTCGCAGCAGAGAAAAACAATGTGAGCAAGAGAAAGGGCAGAGATGGTGGCGAGATGAGTAGCCAGAGCAGGCTTATCAGACACACTGTTGAGTCTGGAGCATGCAGACACTGGCAGCCCACAGAGGAGTAGTGCGGCTGTAGAGAGTCACAGGTGAGGAAGGCTGTTATTACCATTCTCCAGATTCTCATTGCTCTCATAGCACCCAGAGTCACGTGGCGAATCTCTTGGGGGAGCCGATATCTCTGACTGAACCTTCTCCTCAGAGTCTCTTGGGGATCCTCCACGCTCAGGGTCACTATTAGCTAGGAACACACACACACACAATATAACCAAATTAACACTTAGCGATAACTTGTCATTTTGTGTGTTAACATGTATTGAGCATGTAGATAATGTGTGTGTGTCTGTTGGTTCTCTTACTGTCGTACTCCTGCAGCAGCTCCACCGCAGTCAGAAGCACTGCTCTGTGCTGCGGGTCTCTGATGTTCAACTCGTCCAGGTCCTCCTCCTCCAGCAGCTTAAATGTTTCCAGATCCTCATAGCCATTAAACAGGAATGTGGGCATGTGCTCCTACAGCATCAGACAATACAGGAAGATAAAAAATTTTTTTTTAAAAAAAGCTGAGAAATTCTGACTTTAACAGAATTCTGCCATTACTATGAAGATATACTGGAGTTTTATTCCACTGTGTGGTGTTCGTAAAGGTCATTACTTTGAGGTTGATGCGCTCTAGAAGCTCTTCCACAGAGGTGGGTTTGGGAGGCCGACTTTTCCTCCTCTTCCTGACGCTGCGTTTGGGCTTTTCCCCTTCCTCACTCAGCACGTCTACATAGATGAACTTAAAGGTGCCCACCTTGTTATTCAGAAGGCCCATCCATGTACCCATGGGTGGTTTACTGATGATGTCTATTACATCCCCTCTCTGGAACAAGAATGATCATACAGTGTGGGCTTAGATTAAAGCACATTTACCATCATGCAATGTAACAACATCTTATAGCATTAACTATTAATTTCAATATTTTTTAATTATATAATGTATATTGAACAAACACCAAGGACTGAGTAAAAGAAAAGTATAACTTATTCTATACAGATATAAAAAATAAAAATAAAAAGTCCTGGTGAAAACCCGAGGCACTCAAATCCGAAAATGGTTATTAACAACTGCTTAGACACATCAGCAACACATTTTAGCTCAGCTGAGCCTTCATCAAGGTGAGAGACATGTCTGACTTCAGGCCTCTTTAAACTATGTGTAGGCCACCTGATCTAAACACCTAACCTAGTCATCTGACCTTAAGTCGCAACCGAAAAAGCACAAGGCAATCCAGAAAATAAGACAGCTGAAAACACGAGACTATACAGCTAACTTTAAATACAAAATCTACCCCAAAGAGTTAATATCAAAGAAAATGTCAAAGAATGTATACACGCAGGACACATTCAGGTCACAAAGATAACAAAAAAACAAGGCTGAATTCTTAATATTATAAGAAAGAAGAGAAATCCACCTCCTTATTGACACTTGAGAAAATGGTAGCCTTAAAGCTGCTGGATGTAACATTTTGGAATTTTGCCCACTCTGGTAGAAAAATGCTACTGCGAGCTACAAGTGGAAGAACATTTTGTAACACGGGTGTGCTGCACCTTTTTCCACCGCACGTATTAATCTGACAGCTGCCGGAGGCAAGTAATGCACATTCAACACATTGGGGTTGCATCCCAAACCACATTCTACACGCTGAACAGGATGCCTAAATAGTATAGACACCATTGGTGTACTCATATACTATTTAGTATGGTAGTATACGGTAGTATTTAGTATGGAAGTATACACGGTCCAAACCGGAAGACACAAATCATCAATTAATTCAATTCAATGAAATCAATCACAATTACCGAGTACTAGATGAAAAAGCAAAACCTCTCTCCTTTAACAAGAGCTTGCCTTTTAGCTAGTGCGCTAACGCTAGCTGGTTAGCTCGCCAGCATGGGATGGTTTGTGCTTTATTGTGACTGACCGGATCGGTGACACCGTGGTCTAACGCTGTTTGTCCTGCAAGATCAGAACACAGCACAAAGCCAATAGTAGCGAGCTACCCAGCTAAAACACAAGGTCTTGTTGAAAGGTAAAAGACTTCTCTCTGTTGTGATCCATCAGCGTGCTGCTCGCACAGGCCTGCGGAGTGAGATTACATGCTGTCCGTGGGTCTCTGTGTGCCGTTGAGGCCGATAGTAGTGAGATATCTGGCTCAAAGACAAGGCCTTGTTGAAGGGGAAAGGCTACTCTTATGATGCCTGCGATTCTATGGGTCTACTCACTGTAGCTTTAAGGGTCTCAATCCCATATGGCTCCCTCTGATGGAGACGTTTGAGTCTGTCACCGCACCATATGTTCTTGGGTATAACTTTGATTACCGTGACTTTTAAATGTGTTGAAATTGCCATGGCCTGCTAATTTGTAGTGCTGTGCCATGGGGTAGTTTTGGTTATTAGTTCTTATTGAATATTTATGGTTAGCCAGGTTTTCATGATGCATGCGTTAGATGCAGCCATTGTAAAAGCAACCACACTCACATTCCAATCTTTATACAATGTTGTGTTGCAATTAGCAATGTGATTACACCAGTACCTTTTCTGAGAAGACACATCCCTGATAATATTATCACAGTGTTTCATATCTTTATGTGCCAGACAGTTTTAACAAACATTGCCTCAGTTTTGAAAGCGGCAGATAAATTCTTACCAGTGTATCCTGTTAGTGCTCTCCCACAGAAAAAGAAGGGGGCTCAAAGAATAGTGCATGAAGAGACAGATTACTGAGTAAAATGTCCCAATTATTTTTTATGATTCTGCATATGTCACTGTACTGAATGGTAAAGGATATTTGTGATTTATTGGATTCTTTTGTTTTAAAGACGTGGCGTTTGTGTATACCTGACTTGGAATGCTTCTCCTATAGACCATTTGTTCTCCTATAGCCCATTTCTAGCCGACTATTGAAAATTAAATATGGGACCAGATCTGAATGCGCATACATTCTTTATCAATTTGTGCGTGCCACGGTCTTACCCAATTAAAATTTGTACGCCGTGTCTACTGGACAAAAGTAAGGGTCTATGTTGATCCTCTATGTGATCGATGCCACCAAGCCCCAGCTGATCTGATTCACATGTTCTGGTTATGCCCATCCATAGCCTCCTTTTGGCAATCTATCTTTATTTGCGTCTCAATAATTACAAGCAAACATATAGAACCGTGTCCTCTTGTTGCTCTGTTTGGGCACCATACAAATCATGTCTGTCTGCAGACTTCTCTCTGTAATGACCTTGCTTTTTCTACACTATTGGCCAGGCGACTTATTCTTCTTTTCTGGAAACAGACCACCCACCGTCATTTGACAATTGGTTGACAGATGTAATGTACCTATTGCATTTAGGAAAGATTAGACATACCTTGAAAGGTAACACAAAGACATTTTATCAGACCTGGAATCCTTTCCTGACCTTTTTCTCTAATCCTCTACACTCCCCACTTAACCCCTAAGACCTCAATACGTAATAACAGATCATACTCCTTGAGTCTACTTATAACCGGTGTATGACCTGGACTTATGATACAACGAATGTAACACATTGGTGTAGGGTTCCCCCCCCCATTTCAGCTGAGTAAACGGGGGTGGGCATAAGTCTATGATCCGTCATATGCAATCACTTGTGAGTTTGTTGGACAATAGAGAATAAATGCTTGTTATACAGTCAAGCCGGAAAGTCTGCACACCCCTTTCACCTTCTCCACGTTTCATTACATTACAGACTTATTCTA
>JAOUQW010000002.1:13027088-13043871 GCA_028565825.1 Olivaichthys viedmensis | reverse complement strand
CATGATTTTATGCATTGCGCTGCTGCCACACGATTGGCTGATTAGATAATTGCATGAATGAGAAGGTGTACATGTTCTTAATAAAGTGCTCGGTGAGTGTGTGTGTATATATATGTCCATTCACATGAAGGGTAAAGGGAACACATTGTTTGACATGCCCATAATGCAAAATGAAGTTAGAAATCCAGACAGTACAGAACAAAGCAATTGGGAGTCAATACATCGGTGTCAAAGAAAATAATCGACGTGTCAGATTTTGCAGATGAAGACTAATCCGCCAAGGGCAGAGTGAAGTGCGACCTGCTGCTTATGAGGTAGATGAAATGAGGAAAATCCTGTCACATTACCCTGGACAATGAGGAGCAAATTGAGCATGTCAAAGGCACGAGAAGCTCAGTGTGTCTAGGGGCCGTGATCACGCCTGAGTAAGCAGCTCATTTATCTCTCCCCCTCGCTGTGGAGCAGCAGGAGCTCATCCCCTCATCTCATGCCTCCATCTCTTAGAATTCCCCATTGGCCTCCTGATTGACTGGTACAGATGATGAGGCAGCTGACATTTCAGGCTCACAGGAGAGCAGCTACATCCAGAGCTGATAAAGGTGGAGAAATCACGCCAGACTCAGCATCATGAATTCTCTCGAGTCTCTCATACCTCCTTGACCAGACAGTGATCTGGGGGGCGCATTGACTAGAGTGGCTCTTGGTGATTGGTGTTACACACAAACTCATCTTTTTACCTTTATCTTCACCCAAAACATGTCCAATAAAAGACTTTAAAATGGGATGCCAGTCTGGAGCACAAAAGGAAATTTGGTCACCAGGTACGCTACATTCCCGCACCGTGGTTTCTGAATGAAAAGCAAACATAGTAGACAAAACTGTGTGTAAAAATGGCATGACTTCAAAGCAGTGGAGATTTAGAGCATCTAGAGCATACTGAATTTCCTTTTGTTTACGGGGGAGCAGAAGGGAGAGACACACAGTGAGACTATCAGCTTTCAGTGCATATAGGCCTGTCTCCCATTCTCAAAATCCCTGCTGAGTGTGAATCAGTGTGAGGAAAGCCAGAAAACTCAACTCCTCCAGCTTGGCCTTGTTACTAAAGAGCATGAAGAGCACGGCAGGGGAGCGCAGTAGTTCACACCCGCGTCTCTCACACACACCCGCGTCTCTCACACACCCGCGTCTCTCACACACCCGCGTCTCTCACACACCCGCGTCTCTCACACACTCGCGTCTCTCACACACTCGCGTCTCTCACACACACCGGTGTGACTACCGGTGTGACTTCCACAGCTATCGCACTCAGACACATCCTGACTTACAGATCATCCTTCGAACATCTGAGGCTTGCTCACATGCTGCAACAGACCAAAGGGACACTTTGTCTCTGGCATTTGGAAAATAAACCAAGCAAGGACTCTGAGGGCTAAATTCCAGCCTCTCTTCAGTCATTTCTCATATGAATGAATATGCATAAAGAAATGTCTTTTAAACTCCCACAAGTGATCTTTCTTTCTTCACTAAAAGAGGAAATCCATATAGTTCTTTGAACCGCTTGCAGGACTTCTTCAAACATTTATATCAAAGGACTAATTAAGTACATGTGCTCAGGCCCGTTTTCTGTTGTTTTCCTAAAGCAACACCATGTCTTATGTCTGACCCATATCCTATTCTCATTATAACCATACAGTCATGTACCGACATCTCAGCGCTTTGAGGGAAAGAGATGTTTTTGAAAGAGTAGAACACGTATTTGGATTGAGCATATAAAGAAATAAGGATGGTGTGGAAGCAGTGATTGGACTGGAAAAGTTAAGTTATTTATACACCATTTCAAGTGGAGTGGAGTTGAAGAACTGTAGGAACCTTAACAATTCCTCCCACATGATTCTCGTATCAACACTATGGACTTGTCACCCAAACAAGCACAAGCAGAGATAGGAACACAGTGGTTACACTGGTTTAGAGCCATTTCCCCCTCTAACTTAGCGAGAAAGCCAGACAAAACAAAATACAAACACCTTTATCCAAAAACACTTCACAGCACTGGGGGGTGCATACTACAAAGCACATCCTACAAACTCCACCAAATTACTTTAATCAGTCTGTTAGACAGTTTTCCATTTAGCTTAACAGAACCTAATTAACTTATATAAAGACATCCAGTGAAGTACACTCACCACTGCTTGAGTCTACCGGTAGAGCTGTTTTGGCGTGATCCCACTGTTTGAGTCCTGTTTGAAACTTTTCCTCAGCACACTCTGAGAACAATGCATGTTCGAGAAGAGAAGAGGAGAGGGGGAGTGTCTCACAGACATTAATCATGCAGGCCGCTGGCCAGCGGTAGGGAGCCGATGACGCTAGATAGACTGCAGGGTGGAGCACACGCGCTCTCTGACTATCTAGCTGCAGGATACAGTTCAGCTCAGACTAGCTGACTCGCAGCAAATGCCACAATGGCACTTTAATAACCTTCCGTTGACTTTTATTTCCAAATGTACATCTGTGGGAAGGATAACTAGGAGTGTAAGGAGGAAAGAAGATAAGATTATCCTGACAAAAGCTAAATAAACAACTTTTTCAGATAACAAGCTGTTACTTCTCCTGTTGTGCCAAGTCATCCATCTGTTGCTGACTGTTACATAAGAGACATGTACATTTGAGAAATCACAAAAAAATGAAAATCATGAGCAATACATTTTTAGGTATGCTACACTACAGAATAAAACAAATGTTTAATTGTCCTCAGTCCTTGAACATTTGATGTTTATGGAAGTAGATATTAAAGATAAACCTATTTTTTAAATCTACTAATTCACCGTTTGCTCACTAGGTGGCAGCACGTTTATATAACTAGGCTGTCAATGTAAATGTAATTATGGTGGGAAAAGCCCAAAATATTCAACTTTGACAGCATTTGTTACTGGTTGCTGACTAGAAATTTAGCAAAGTGTATCACAATGGTCAACTAAGAGGCTATTCACTCAGTCTCATTTAAGCCTGTCGCCTAAACTGTATTCTGCCGTAGTCCGAGAGCTCAAACCAAATCCCCTCTGGGTACAAGTTTGTTTGCCCTATAACAGCTGTTTGTTTCCACCATCCTGCATGTAATCTCCATATATGATTTAGGAAGCTCTGGTCCACCAGTTAACAACCACATACCTCCTTTTGCTTGCCTTGCCCACAGTCTGGCATGAGATTATGGGATGTGCTGTTTGTCTCATCTTAAATTCTTTTTTTTTTAAGAATGACAGGAGTTATTAAATCAGTGGTTCTGAGTGCAGATTGGACCACATGAGAGAAGGTAGATGTGTGTGTGTGTGTGGGGGGGGGCATATACCAGAAAGCGTAGCAATGCCGGAAAAATGATTTTTCCACACCATTACCCTTACCTAGCCCTTACCTCAGCACACCCCAATTCTTTCCCTCTGCCTAACCTGTCCTTAGCTTGGCCCACAGATACTTAATCTGGCAGGACACTGGCACCCTTAAATGTTAGGCACTTCAAGAAACAGAAGTGAATATCAAATTTGTTCTGTAGACCTATGCCATATGTGTAGCATCCTCTGCTGCACATGGGAGTACAAAGAAAAAATAGTGATGCACTGGGCTCTGATACTGGGGCTCTGATTCATTCTTTTTTTAAAACAACCATTTAAAGTCAAGCATGAATTTAGTGAGTCATGCCAATGACAGCTTTCAAATTTAATTAATAGTGCTCCCAGACAGCCATGTGTGTGCTTTCAATCATACCTCATATCAAATCATAAATCTATCATGACATGCCTACAGTTCAGCACGATACCCCTTTGCACAATAATTGCACAGGTCAAAGAATAGCCCGTACTCTGCTCTTTATGAGGGTTGTCGTCTGAAAATAAATAAAACACATTTACAGTCATGCTCGAAAACCTGGGAACCCGTTGCATAATTGGAGATTTTTTGGAATAACTGAAATTCTCTGTTAAGGAGGACACAAACATATTTTTTTTGCAGGAAAGCAGGTCATTTACTCTTCCTACAAGTGTAGCATCATGCCTTGACCTAAGCAAACATCAGAAGAACTGATTAAAATAGTAGTTAATGCTCATTAATCTGGACAAGTTTATAAAACCAGAATTCACACGCCATTCTAAATCTACTGTTAGGAAAATATTAATACAAGTGAAAGGCATTTAAAATAAGAACAGCCCTGCTAAAAGGTGAATGTCCTCCTACAATTTCGTCCAAGGCCACAAGCAGAAAGGAAGGGCTGCACAATATAGACAAAAGTGGTCATCTTCTGAACTGGGCCGAAGTACGCAGGTCTGGGCTGGATATTGGGGTGGTTGAATTTAATATTTCTAGATGAGACAGTTTAAACCCATCCTTGTTTAATTATAGAAAATAAAGCTGTTAAATAATTATGTCTATAGATTATTGATAGCTCTGTATCTATAATGTGAGAAACTACATGGGCTGTAGGCATTTGGTTAATGGGCGCCGTAAACCAGTTGGTGGCACTGGGATGACAAAAACGTGTATTAAATTCATGCAAAAAGTGTTTTAGGCACGACATACCATACGTAAGTATCATTTTAGGTTTCTCAGACCGACAGACTCTTTTACTTCATATACACAAAATTTGAGAGTGTAGACATCTTTGCGTTTGTGTGTGGGTTTACGCCAGTTTCCTCACGTTCAACAACATCCACTTGATAGTTAATAGCTCCCCCTTGTGGATAATCTTTCACCTGCTAAATGTGAATGAGTGAGTGTGTAAGTAGGCATGAATTCTAAGAAATATCAAATAATTATTTTGAAGAATTTCAAGTCATCAGTTTGAAATCTCAAGCTGGGCACAAATTTGGTGTTTCTACAGGACAACAATCCAAAACAATTCCCCAAGTCCTCTAAATAATGTCTTAGAAAGAGGTTCCGTTTCCTGGAATGGCCAAACCAAAGCTCTGACCCGAGTCCTATTGAAATGCTGTGGCAGGTCTTAAAGAGGGCTGTTCATGAAAGAAATCCTTCAAACCTCTCAGGCTTCCAAACTACTAGTGAGGTTTTGTAAAGAGGAGTGGGGGGGAAATGTTGCAGGCAGATTGGAGGACTGTGGGAGGTGACCGTGTGAAGTGTTGCTGCTGCTAAATGACAAGAAAACAGATCACTTACTTTTGCTCACAAGAATATCTGGGGATTTGTTAAATATTATAGTCTAATAAACCGAGTGCAAATCCCTGTTATGTGTGGGAAGGCTTTATTCAGAATATCCATTCTATATATTCATATAGAGTTCAGATTTATATAATACCTCAATAATGTGCAAAATTAGACAAAAACATCAAAGTAACCATCTTTCTCAAATTTTAAGCATGACTGTGGGTATTTTCCGTGCAGTTACACATTACTGACTCTCTATGTGTCACACTATTGGCCACACAACATAAGAATAGGGAGAAGCCTTTAGTGTTTAGCTTGTGGCACAGCTGCTGTAAAAATAGAAAGGCATTTCTTCAGCTCACAAACTGCTTCCTCAATTTCTCCATTTGTTTCATCACAATTTCATTATTACATTTGACTATTATGGAATAATACTTATAAATAATACTTCTAATAATTCTATGCAATAATCACTTAAATACCTCATCAGTTTTAAGTAAAAAAATTTACATGACACCTTTAAAAATCCAACGAAAAGCTGTGTTGGATACTGCTGGAGCAGCAATGAAAAGTCGTGATCACCTTGTGTAACATTGTCTTCCCGACTGACTTAAGTAGTCCGACTAGACATCTAGGTGAATTTTGACAGGTCCCTGAAGAGCAGCGAGATTACACTGAGGGGCCTTTTCGTGGGCAACTGTCACTCACATACACACGCAAAGGCATCATGACAAACTGCCTCACAGATTTTCCATTTCATCTTCATCTTGGAACACCAGAACTCCCTTTTCTCTTTAGGTATGTGAGTACAATTCCAGGAGTGATGCAAAGGGATGCCTAAAATTGGAACAATCTGAGATATAGGCACATTATAAATTAACACGCATGGTGTGGTAATGCTGTAAAACAGAAAACACGCATGCATACAATGAACTGAGGCTGATGCTATCCGTCATCTGCTGTGGTTCCAGTCACATGATCAACTGGTGGTCTGCTTTTCTATGAAACAGAATAGACTATAAACTATGAACCACAAAAGCGTACCTCACAGAAACAGTATCATTACAGTTTCTATTGCGTTATTTATTTATTTATTACCCAAAAACACCAGCATTCATTGCATTTTAAATAGTTAATCTCTTTCCATCTCATCTGCCAGCTTGTGCGCACCAACCTCTCAACCTCATCATGCGAAAATGGACCTTTGCTGTTCTAATATAAAAAAAAAAATTTAAAAAGGCAAAGCATTTTGTCATCCGCTGCTCAACATTTAATTCTAAAGAGCCTGAATCAGTCATCTGCCTTAATGTTTGCTTTGATATGATATGCATGGCCAAGTGAACAGCAGTCCCCAGAGAAGCTTGTGGCGATTCACCACACTCTAATGGCTGAGCACAGCACCACCCAATGAGCTGCTGTCAATCACGCAGAACATGAAGTGTGCACTGCTGCACCGACATCAGTTTAACCCTCTCACATGATGAAGTCTCCTCTGGGAGGCAGTAAAGAGACAGATCCATCACAGTAACCTTAATTAACATTTAAAAGCCCAGCCTTTAAATCCCACTTAAAATAAGGTTTCAGCCTGAGCAATCTCAGAGCTTGATCTACTATAGCAGACCTGATTTAGACTTAAGATAATCTGTATGAACTATAACAAGAAAAATGTTTTTTTTATTTTTAAAATAGTCCTCTCTTGATGTATGAAAAGTTCTGTATTTAAAACATTTGTCTACTTCAGATGTACCAAACTTGACTGCCAAAGTTCAAATGCCTTAGTGAGAGTATGATTCATGATAGGATTGTGAGGCATCAGAATCAGAAATGGGGCCCAACTCAATCTGAGTCATATGATATATTTAGACAGCGGTGATATTCACCCCATATGATTACAAATCCACAGATCTTGAGATGAAACTGAATTAGCCACTGATTGACTCAAGCATATAAAACCCTTCTCTTGACAAATGCCTGAAAGAACACTAGTGAAAACATCTGAAACAACCCAGCAGTTCATTTGAGTGTCAGAAAAAAAAAGCTCCCTGCAGGAACATGTGTCAGATTTGATATCGCCCGTAATTATGAGCTGTGACAGGGTGATTATATGTACATCATCGTAGGCCGCTTCAAATAAGAATTTGGCTGATTATCAGGCCTAATTAATGAATGTCCTGGTGTAAAACCAGTCATTTCTTTGTGTTAAACCCTCCACAGTGAGTAATGAGCACTTCATCAGTGTCTCGCTTTGTGAAATTACAAAATGTGTGAAAATGAACTACACCCGACAAAATTACAGTGATGGAGCCCCATTATCTAAAACAATTAAAAATCTGTCATCTTGCAGTGGGACTGCGAGTTGCAACAGTGATGTGCATGACTGTGGAGCAGAGAAGATTTTGCAGTTGTTGTCACAGTAATTATATTGGCTGGATAATTCATATTCATGCATCATTATCTTAAGCATGCAAATTGTACACAATTCAATAGCAAAGGAGTCAGCCACTGATATGGACAGTAAATAAAAGTAAATAAGCTACGAGTGGAATAACAGAGCTTACATTCCCACATGACTGGGCGCTCACGTTTTAATTTTCACCACCAAATCTCAGGCATTCCTCTTTAAAACCATGCTTGCGGCTCTTATGCCTCAGTCTACAAATTCTATCTATTGTTAGGCTGGGTGAATGCTGGGTGTCCTGGCCTCTCTTTTTCACTCGCTGAGGGTTTGGAGCCTCATGGGGCCCACTCTTAATCTGTCGCTGGCTCTATAAGCTGCCTTAACCCCACTTTTTATTGTTCAGATCCAATGGCCTGACTCCGGTGTCTCCTCTGGACTTGAATTTTCCAGCACATTAAAAAGGTTCCAAACAGACTTTATACATGCTACTTTTGACAACCACAACTGCCTATATCCGCAAACATTCAGCACCTTGAGTTGCCAGCACCTTCAGTTTATTTCTCCTCTTAGATTGTTCTTGAATCAATTTTCATTCATGCCTGTCCTCCTCAGCTTCAGTGTGCTGGGACAGGCCTGAGAGGCACAAACTAAAGACTAGGGACGATAAAAAATATTGCTGATTCAATGCTCGAAACCAGGGATAAAAAAAACACCCATTATATTTTGTGCATCAGATAGCGTGGTCAAAATTCAAGTCCAGGGGAGACATATACAACACAATAGCAAAATACAGAGTAAATAAACAAAGCACAAATCTGGAAGTACCCAAAATCTACAAATATCACAACAATAAAACATGAAAAATGAACATGGCCTCTTTTGAAAGGTTTTATTATGTTTAGTGTGCTCATTCTGGCGCTGGAGAATAACTTGTGAGAATCAGGATCAGTTATTTTAATCGCATAACTACATTTCAGCACTGTCAGGAATCTTAAGTGTAAAAATATGTTCAGAAATGTTTTAATTGCATTCCACACATATGTGCATTCTGTACATAGCCATAACATTCCACACATGTGTGGGTAGGATGCATTAGTAGGGGGACAATGCACCATGATGCACAGTAATGAGACAGGACTGCTTTGCTCTGATTGAATATGCTTCATGAATCATAAAACAGATTGATTTTTCCATCAATAAAAGGCCACCTATTCCTTCCCATTTAGGCAATTTACAGTCGGCTGTCCAAGTGTCAGGTTTAAACAGCCAGTAGCGCCCAGCTCATCCCCACATCGATAAGAACTCATCCACCCACTGCAGCGGTGTTACATTAACAAGCCAGAGCAACGGCCACAAACCTGCTGACACAGAAAACCGATACGCCTTCTGAATTATTCTTGCAGAACTGAGGAGGACAGAACATCTTCCTACACATCACCTCACATGAAATACAGCAGGGGATATGGACAGGAACATTTAAAATAAAATCCATCTTAATCAGCTCTTGGTAAAAAAATATATTCTGTTACTGAATAATACATGATTCTAAGTCAGAGTAATTGGAGCTGAAAGAAGAAAAAAAGAAAAAAAAAGTCAGTAACAGAATTATCTACCACCACTTAGTCTCACCAGCCTAGTGCATACAGATTAGATGAAAGGATAAGGGTCTCAAAATTAAAGCAATTACAGGAGATGCAAGAGAGGTGAAGTACTTTTTACATGAGAAATTTTAGAGCATTTAATGGTTATGTGCGCCAAGTTGTGGAAATTTCAGTAGTGCCAAATGATTTCTGCAATGTGGGGAAGACGGACGGAATCACGGATTTGAGACATAAAAATGGATTTCAGATATAAACATAGAATTCAGAGTTTTGGAGGAAATGATAAAAAAAAATTTTTTTAATCATATTAAATGTTTTTAAATGCAATTTGTCCTTATAATTTGCATATTATGACATTTGGCAGAAATCCTGTCATGCCTCTTCGTCTTTGTTTACGTATGTATACATTGTGACATTCACTGCTGTAATTGTGATTTTATTAAAAAGGAACTATGTTGGATATAATAGCTGTAAAATAAATATCCCAAAGGGGAATTCGGGCTTTATGGGAAATTAAAATACAGAATGGGATAGGTCACCTCCTGAATGCTATTTTTGATAAAAGGCACCAAAACATGACAACAAATGCGCTTTAGAGGAATCCACTGACACAAAACTACCCTTTAACTGATGAAGCATCTTAATACTAGACATCTGAATGTCCAATTAAAGCAGCTGCGGCAGCCTGTGCATGCCGAATTCACACTGCTGACAGATAAATGATTACCTCTGCCCTGAAACATTAAGCTTGTCACTGACGGGTACTCTGCTGGCCCTCTAACACAGTTTATCTTTTCATAATGAGTCTCTCCATCCCTCCAACGCTGAGAGCACGAGGCGAGCGGCAGAGTTGAGGCAGATTGATAACGCAATTACCCTGCTGAATGCCATTCATCTACTTTGTCCCTTCCCTCCACACTCACTTCCTTGATTTCTCTCCTTTTTCATAACTGCTCCTTCCAGGTCTGTTTCCAATTTCATTTTACGGATCTAGTGCAATTACCTCAGAGAGAGAGAAAAACAAACAAACAAGAAAAAACACATCAAAGAAGTTTATTCATAATGACAAATATATTCCAAATAAAATCATGGAGATGGTATGAATGAGAGGCTTTGCTAACCCTGCCACTGAGAGCCCAATCCTCTACAGGGGATAGTCTCTAGCTCGATTAGATCATTATGGGTATAGAATAATGCCAGGCCAGAAACAGGAGAATTCTCGCTCCTACGGCCTGCCAGACAGGCGCCCTGTGGAGAGCACTTAATAACATTCCTGTCAGCCAGCTTCCTTCCACTTCTCATAATGAAAATGCTCATTCGGCAGTTCCTCTGAATCCAAGGCATATCTCCAGTGCACTCACATGATAACCCTATTTAAAGTAATCCTGAATCATAGAGATTACAGGACCAAACCAGACTTTTTTTGATCTAGTGTAAACTGAGAATCTTGATGCGCTCAAGTTGGACATAACTAGAAATATGAGTTAGGAACACTCACAGACAGAAGCACCTGGACACCGACAATAATACCAGGCATGAACACAAGGAGGACTGTGACGAGTATTAAGCCTAATTTATACTTTTGGAGTAAACTGTTGCCGCAGAGATCTGCACATGCTTTAAGGTGACAAGATGCACTGTTGCAGACAAAGAGTGAAGTATGTATTTATACATCTGAAGGATTATAATACAGATTATAATACAGAATGTGAAAGAAAAATCATGTTTTCTGTTGATCTTAATAAAGTGATGCAATAAAAGTATTCTGTTCCAAAATTGGCTAAATAATTGTGATTATCATTTTAGCCATTATTGTGCAGCCCTAATATGTAATAGCATAATAGCAATAAAATAATACAATAATTTTCATACCTTCGTTGAAAAGGAGAGCGAGAACCCAAAAATGTCCATAGCTTATCCTTACATTTAAAAAATAATCAGAGTTGTAATAGCCTATATCAGCAGTGTGTCCATCCTATTGAACTTTGCCTTTTTTTTCTTCAGCCAGTCAATCACTGCTGCGTGACACGTTGATGCGGCCTGTAATCTTACAAAATTTAGCAGCTATACAACACCATCTGTGACCCTGCAAAAAGTGCCAAATTGATGTCAAAGTCAAGTGACATGTCAACCAACACTGTTCTCCAGTATAAATTAGACTTCAGGCTGATTATTATCCATCTGCACCAATTTCACGTTTGTGATGAGTTTGTGATAGGTACTGATGTGAGTTTGATTCTGGTTCAAGCAAAACAGCTGCATAACAGAGTTATGCTATCAAATAATTTGACCTCATCTTCCTCTAAGGAAGATGCTTTAAAGAACATCCAAATACTGGCTGTTCTCATCCTCTCTGGAGTCCCCTGTTCTGATTAAGACCAAACTGAATGAGAGCCAGACTGGATTAGAGTGGACTGACAGTCTTCAAATGAAAGCTCCTGAAACAGACGCTCCCTTTCAGGCAAGAGTTTGAGAGAAAAAGGGAAAACATGAGACAAGGATATGATATGACATGACAACAAGAACAGAGCAGCAGTTTAAAAATAAACATGAAACAGCGTTATAAAGCAGACAATCCTGTTACCTGCATCTTTTAAATTTACTACATTTCGTAAAGAAGAATGCAAGACACTGCATGAAAGGCACGGTGTGATGTTTCAGATTGTATCCATATTCATTATTTGTGTTCTTGGAAAGTTGCTGGAAAGACACCAATTATAACAAAGTGCAGAAACCCAGTGAGACACGCACACCGACAGATTTTCTCAGAAGATTTCAGGTGTGATAAAATGGCAGGGGATAACAGTGGCTTTCAGGGGAGAAAATGGAGCACATTGTTCTTGCCCCAGAGTCCTGAGGGGGAGAATGAAAATCAAGCTCTAGTCCAGTGATCACAACAGTGGAAGGACGGTGAGACCACAGCTGTGCAATTATAACTTTTCCACTAGGATGCTCCCAATGATTAGCAATCAGATGGAAAAACTGCTCACAAATCATTCTGTGCAGAAACAAAAACAAAGTAAAAACAAAAACAAGGCAGAACTGATGGTTTCCTACTGGCAATTTATCATTCTGACACCACTGTCAAAGTGAGTGTTCAGAGAGCGAGTCTTAATGTACCTCAAACTATCCATGTGCAACCACAAGAGCTGGCTTGCTCTGAGGACATCTCATTCTGATTCTTTAACATCTCTGAGCCAGCAATATTTTGCTTGAACAACCTGGAACTATAAGCCTGATTTTGACAGCCATGTCCTATGTGAGCAGAGAACATGGTCAGTCAAAGTGTTGATCACTAAAATATTTTCATAAGCCACTCATGACATGTACTGCTGCTGTAATGACAAGCTAGATAACAAGAACTAATAAAATACTTTCTTAAATCAGTAGCTATAAACAGGGAAACATGGAACACCTGCCTAAAAATATCCACACACATGAACGGTGCATGTTCAGCTAAGCAAAAAATTAAGGTTTTTTAAGTGCAATTCATTTTGCTCGAACATCCACCTCCCTTCCCTGCCAACACAAAAACCAGCCGCAATAAAGGATTTAATGCCCAATGAATAATAAACGTGAGCCCGTATTTATGGCCGAGTCTAGCACACTTTTAATAGGCACGAGGGAGTCATTTGACCTTGATTGTTAATGCAAATATCCTGCCTTTAGGATTCCTGCAACACCACTCTGCTTGCTAAGTGCTCTCCAGGCTGTGATGGAAGTGTTCGAGAGAGATATAGAGAACTACATTGGTCCACTGATGGTACTCATGCTAAAATGGAGCTCTCATTTCCCAACAGCCATTTCGTCCCGTTTGATTTTTATTTTTTTTGTGGGTAGAGAGAAAAATGCATTCTTGAAATGAGACGTCAGTAGCTCATGTGTTAATGTCGATGTGTTAATGGAATTCAAGACTCTTTAAAGTTTGACTTGTTCAATAATTTGTTTAATTACCCAGAACAATGTATGTGAGGTAGTTCCTGATTTACAAATTCGATCTGCGCTTAAAATCAACTGTAGATCATTAAATCCCATTAAAAGCTCCAACGAAACAATAAAACAACTTTGTGTGCACATCAAAGAAATATGCTTTCCATTAGCATTTTTTAAAGTTGGTGTACCTGATTTATTTATTTATTCCACCCCTCACTGATTTACTTGTCGATTCAATCTTTCTGGAAGGATGCATGCATAGACGCACTGAGCAGCAAAGAGCAGCCACCGAAAGCTAAATGTCAATAGGTCAGACTCATCAGCTCATGTAGTCTCATGCAGTCTCACTCTGTCTGTTAGTATAGGCCACGATACAGCTGAGGGATTCTGGATGATGGATTTGAAGTAAAGTCTTCTAAAAGTACAATTTACAGCAGCTCACAGTGGAGTCAAGAGGTAGCTTAAAGATCAGCTTATACAGCTATATTGATGGTGAGGGCAAGTGAACAAAAAACGACGCGAAATTAACCAAAAAATGGCAAATCACTGCAATTAAAACAAGTTCTAAACAGGTAAGAAAGTCATGCTTTATAAAAGAATAAAAGATGCTTGCTATGGGCTAAAGATTTTTTTTTTCTCGCTTCGAGCCCTGAATGTAGGGCTTCAGACCTCCAGAGTATGTTGGATTGCTACTTCCTTAATTTGTGCAGAGTTTAACAAAACATTTCTTACTCATAGCTGCAATACCAAGCAAACTGCTGAGGTGAGAGAAAAGGTGCAAGTCAACTGCTGAGAAGAACATTAAAATTTAATTGAACCATCTAAACAGTTAATGAAGAAACTGATTGTTTCTTTCCATCCAATGAAATTATACATGGTCAGGCCAACTGCCAGAGGAAATTACATATGTGATGGATCACATATGGACTGACACTAGAATAACCACATTATTTACAACAATCATTGATTACAATGATCAATTATGTGGTAGGAATTTGGCCTGTTTATTTGAAAACCATCACTCTACTGAGATGACAACATAGGACATAGTAGTAGGTAGACACTCGGAGTTTGACAGAAAGAACTGCCTTTTTGTTATAGTCCACAACCTTCTCAGATGTATCCTGAGGGAGAAACAGTCTGGGAGGATTCCAGAAATTACAATGCTGTACTTACCAAGAGAGAATCTGTCTGTATCTAAAAATAAAATGCATTTCCAATACAGAGATTGGTCTTCCATTCACATCCATTTCCTTTGACTAGTGTTGATTAAATTAAAGGCAATCTACTTTCTACTGACTGAGCTATAAATAAAACTACAGAATTATAGCGCATCAATCACCATCAGTACCATTAGTGAAAGAAAAGAAAAGAAAAATACAATATTGGAAGACTGTCTTCATTGTTTTGAACATAAAAGTTCCTTATCCTGATTCACGGGAATTATGATTATGACTGGAGGCATCAACTGCTTCTCATGTTAGGGTCATAACAATGATTCCATGTCTGCAGTCTTTCAGTAATACAGGCTGCGGCATGTTTGTTTTCTTACTGCAGAGAAGTAATTGGCTACAAACAAGCAAGAGACGCCAACAGCAAGTGGGACAGAATGAGGGCACGACCATTATGTGCTCTCACTCAAATTGAAGAGACTAACTGAAATGAAGGCATCAGGAAGCAGAGGCACACCAGAGGCTTTAGAGGGAGAAGAGGAGTGTGACTGAACTTAAAACACTCCAATTACCCTCAGTGGGGGTGTTGAACGTGCTGTCCAGACCATCAGCACCGAGTTCAAGGTTGAAAACAGGTGAGGTCCGACATATCTCTCTTTGCCTTCTAGTCAGTTTCTTCGATAGGACATCTCTATTAACTGACATGTTTACTGTTTAAAACAAAAGCAAATCCCTATACTTTGCATACTAATCGAGGCAGAATATGAGCACGCCTTAATGCAAATTTTAATTACATTTATTTAAAAGAAATGGCCTTAGAGTCGTTAGGTTTACTTTCTCATTTTATAATGGATACACAGCAGTCTCAGGCCATTGGAATTAAGACGCAATAGATTCTGATCAGGCAGAAGAGAAACAGCATCAGGAATATTTAACACAGTAAATATGGGCCACGGAGTCTCCTGTGCCCATGGACATACACACACTCCCTGTGGCATGACATGACGCACAAGGGGAAAAACAGCACAAACTCTTTTCTATTCCACATTTTCCTTTTCCCTTTGATGTGCACTAATAAAAATAGAAATCTAACAACCCAAAACAGTCAATAGTTCATGGAATCCTCTTGATCTTTTATCTTTGTGGTTTATAGACTTCAGATTTGTCATCTTGAACTAGCAACACAAAGTGAGCGTATCGACCTCACATACAGGACACTATTTCGCTTAGTTCAGTACATAAATACAATGATTCAGCACCTTTTTGACAATGAGACTTTATATCACTAACCTGCAAATATCCTTTGTCCAAGTCACTGCATTTGAAATGCTGTGCAAGATTTAATCTGAATTACAGAGCGGATGCACCAGACTGCTGAGCAGATTTGGAAAAAGAATTTGACTAAAACCAGGTCTTAAAAATTATGATTGTTGCATGTGTGACTTTGAAATAAACAAATTTAAAAAATGTCCATAACTGAACAGGCAATACTGAACTCAGTATTGATCCCTCCCCCTCAGAGTAGACCTAATGCCTATTTTACTTGTATAGAACAAACAGTAACTTGTAATTTGTAACATTGTAATGTGACTTTAAGGATGGGAAATCAAGATATTACAGTTCACCAGATCCCTCTTTCAGCTAATCTAATCTCAAGATATGTATTTCAATGTTAAGTGTCTTTCATTTTGAGGCACAGAGCCTCTGATATTTTTTGTACACTAACCTGGACCAGAAGCTTCAGAATCTTGAAGGTTGCAATCTGATTGGCTCTCTGCACTTCCATACACTAGTTTTCAACAGGAAAAGAAACTTGACACAATGAGCTTTTCAGAGTATGATGGTCATTGGATTGAAAAAAGTTCACGTCACCACGTCTTTAAAAGTTTTTAGAGAGTTTTGTTTGAAACAATTAGTGGTGAGTTAATGTGGTTGGTTGTTTGCAATGTCAGTCAAACTGCCTCTTCCTGTGAAAGTAGGCAGCTCTTGGCCACGTTTAGTGATGAAAAGTACCAGACTCTCTCTAGTGAAAGCTAGAAGAAATAGTGCAGACCATTGATTGGTCAAATGCAATAATCACAGAATAGTGCTGATTAATGTCTCTGGCTATGATCCAAGGAAAATCGTGTGAAATAGCCATCTTGAAGTTAGTCCAAATCCCAAATGGCTTCCTATTTCAATCTGTTTGCGCCCTACATAGGGTATAACATAAGAGATCTGTATACCCTACCTAATGCCCTACATGCATAGTGTGGAACGTCATTTGACATTCAGCCACAGAAAATAAATTTGGGTTCCTTGTTCTGTTTTTTTTGTATTTCAAGTTGTCTGATAAAAGTTTGCACTCAAACACGCAGCCATTAAGTGAAAGTTTGCTTCTCTGTATTTTCGCTAAAGACTGCATGCTTGTGTTTGGCTGCATGCGCTGCCATTTAAAACAAACTTGCTGTGTCTCGTGCTCAGCGGTTTACCCTGCGAGGAAGACACGGGGCAGTTCCATGCACATTAACTTAAAATGTTTCATTTCAAAAATA
>JAOUQW010000002.1:13008504-13022718 GCA_028565825.1 Olivaichthys viedmensis | reverse complement strand
ATTATAATCCAGCCCAGTTCACTATAATCCAGCCCAGGTCACTATAATCACAGTTCATTATAATCCAGCCCAGTTCATTATAATCCAGCCCAGTTCACTATAATCCAGCCCATAATCCAGCCCAGTTCACTATAATCCCAGCCCAGTTCACTATAAACCCAGCCCAGTTCACTATAAACCCAGCCCAGTTCACTATAAACCTGCCCAGACAACTATAATCCAGCCCAGTTCACTATAATCCCATCACAGTTCACTATAAACCCAGCCCAGTTCACTATAAACCTGCCCAGACAACTATAATCCCATCACAGTTCACTATAATCCCAGCCCAGTTCACTATAATCCCATCACAGTTCACTATAATCACAGTTCATCTGCTCTGTGAGAGCACAGCCAGCTGGCAGTAGCAGCACAGGGTCACCGTCTGGCTGCGTATGTGCCCCTGGCGCTCGTGGGCACGGCAAGGCCAACCAGCTTCCCCTCCCCCAGCTGCTTCCACGCTGTCACTGAGCTAATGAGTGCCCACAATGCATTAGATCATCACCGCAGGCAAAGAGCACAGGCTCAGGAGGGGGAAAAAAATAAATCACCATGCAGTTAGTCATGCTAATCGAGATATTCAGTGAACTGCCTGTAGTGAAATGCATGTACCTTCACCTACAATCTTAGAGCTCTATTTCCTCATTCGGAAAACAAAAAAAGATGAAACCTGGATTTGCACCCATGATGCATCACAGCCCCCTTTAGACCTCAAAGGGGAAACATAATAATCTCCATCTTAATGTGTAATATGCTGGGTTTGGAGGTTAGGGCAGATTTAAAGGGATTGAACCGCATTAGACAGATTAGGATGATTTTGAGGGGAAAATTGAAAAAGGCTCAGGATTCGCCTCCAGAAATGAATTAAACTGAACTTTTCTAAAACACTCACATTCTTGCTAACTGCACTAGGATATATTATGAGCAGTACCCTTTAAAGCATAAGCATAATACATGAATAAAAAACAAAAGTATAGCTAAGCGAATAGTTGGGTAAACTCGTAAAGCATAAAAATATACTAAAAACACCTGGCTGACCTTACAAAAAACATCAACATGTGATGCACAATAATAATGAATCCATTCAAATTTTTCATAGTACAAAACAATATGACTTAATATCATAATATATTAAAGGACAAATCCAATTCTTCAAAATTTCTGCATCATTTTCTTGTTGAGAATTAAATTTAGTCATTCAAATTGTTTTGACAAAAAAAAGAAAAAAAGAAGCCATTCTAAAGAAACTTAGAGTCAGAATGGTTCACAGTAGCAGTGATAAAATCAGGCATCCGAAGCGTTTAAAGCCTCTAAAAGCTACTTCACAAGAACTTATTACACAAAACAGTTATGAATACGTTGTCTGATACCTTTGAGATGGTTTTATGATAGTTCTGCAATAGAGTGAAAAGAAACTGGTGTTCTCTGTGCAGCAAAATGTCCTCCCATGCCAACCAAAATTGAATGTCCGTGTTGCCGCAATCTACAACGCCATTAAGGCAAAGACTTTATGTGTCTGGAGGCGAGACTGTGATGGTCACATGCATCACCAATAACAAAGTCTTTCAGGCCTACATCAAGCCTGGAGTCTTGTAAACTTTTTCTTCCATCTGCCTGGGATGAACTATCATGTGCAATCATGGCCAGATGTCAAATGGAGTTCGGGAACTGGACTAATAGTAGATAATTTTGGTTATTAGTGATCAATAGACTACAGGTCTGATTTGTAATTCCTTTTTGTTTTTGTCTCCATCCTACCACCATGGCCTATTTTTCACTGATTATCAAGTGCAACCTATGCCCCGTGGCACATGATGGGTACATGCAGGGTGTTTTAAGAAATAAAACAATACTCAAAAGAGAACTGTTTTTAATGTTCACCTACATTTTAGGGTTATTAACATTGGTAGTTTAGAGACCAAACCAAATGGCCATCTTTGGGTCATGGATGTTGTTCAAAATGAGGCAAAAATGAGTTGGTACAGAATAAATACACTACACCGTGGCTTCTATGTAGAACACACTCCTCATGAGCTGAGCACACTGAGCCCATGTGACTAATGGAATATAAATTCAGGCAGTTACTGTCCAAGTGCAGCACTGCAAATGTTTGTGGATTAGCATAAAATTGCTTTCTAGATTTGCACTAGCAGACCCTTATACACCATACTAAACAGGGGTATGGGGATGTAAGCATGGTTAATTTAGAGAGCATAACTGCTCGCTACAGGACTCAGTAATTGAAGTCAATAATAAACACTTATTTTATTCTAGTTACTTATTTTAAAATATACAAAGCCAGCAGGAGACAACCCTTAATACATTGAGATAAGTGAGTGTCCCTGATGTGAGGCATGCAAGACCGAGTTGACACATCAGAGCACAGTTCATGGCTAACTCAGGCTGGGGACTCTCTCTAATTGTTTAATTTGTGCTGGTGTGAGATAACCTCCCTCAGGGACTGAGTGGTGTCTTAACTGCTGATAAGCTTTCATTCATCACCAATTAAAGCGGAGATGTGCCAACATCACCCGTGCTACCCAAAGCCTGACACATCATACTACATCACAGCTGTTCATCACAGTCCCGCAGACTGAGGGACGCAGACGAGAAAATATCCAATGTTCATAAAGCATCAAGTGTTTGTTCTTCAATTTCCAATTCAGATTCAGATAACAGCCTGGAGACAGATGAGAGCTGTGAGGCTGGACTGACAAAGCTGCTGAGTCCAGCGGATAGGGACAACGAACAATGTCATACATGTAAACTCAGCTGCTCCTTTGGGGAGAGAGGACCGGCGCTGTCAATTAGAGCATCAATAATTAAAATAGTTGTAGGTCCCATTAGCGGGGATGTATTTCCATGAATAGTTAATGACCCTTGCAGGCACTTTTACCCATGTCACGTAGCACTGGAGCACACTCTCAAAGACACAGCAAGAGGAGAACTCGGTGGTAAAAATGTACCATCTAAATGTGTATTGAGGTTATAGAGGTCCTGAGAACTTTAGATTACCTTTATTTGCGAGGTAATCTTTATTTTTTATGAGGCACTTCTTCACTGTCACTATACAACAACATACACATCTGAAAAAGCCTTTTGCCTCCTCGCAAAAAAAAGGTTAGCCAAAGTGGTAAGCGTTACTTTTATTTATTGATTTTGCTGTTTTTAATAAACTGCAGTTGAGACGATGTAAACAGGGTAATTCTTTAACACCAGTAGCAAGGGAATAGAGATTAGATACACTAGCTCCTACAGAGTGGACAAGTTGATGGCAGCCTCAGCCACACACACACAAATTAGATTGCTCTGCACTGTATTGACGCTCTGTTGAATGTTGATATTGGTCAAAACTGGGTCGTTCCATCTGTGGCCAACACAGAATCTAGGCTCCCATCTGCTGTGCTGGCTGAGGCTGGGACTCCCACACAAGTCTGAAAAAAGAATGGGAGGATACACGACACCAAATCTCACATGCACACATACGAGAAGGGCACGTTGAAGTTATTGGGAACAAATAAAAGGGAAATGAACAATGGAAACATTATTCTCTACTGTAATCACTGTATGGTAGTGTGCCAATAAGATGAACTGCAGTGAAGCATGTGGCCTGCAACAAGCCTCAACACAATTGACAGCAATGATTCTGGTGGGTATCTAAGGTAAGGACTTACTTAGATTTTAAATTTTAGACCCCTGGACCTCTACAACTGATCTTAATCTAACAAAACGTGGAAAGACACCATTTATTACTCTCCCAGACTATACCTAAATAGTTTTTTTTTTTTACTTCACATAAACTGGGTTAGATCATTTAAAAAAATTGTATTCATTGTTTTCTGTGTTAGCTGTTCAGATTTTTTCTAGCTTTTTTATGATTATTATTTATAATCTATTAATGGTGTCTCTATTTAAGAGCCTGTGTGTCATTTCCTTTCTATGCTCAGGGTCCACTGCAAACATTTTCACATAGTGCAACACTGGTAGATTCATATACTAATTATCTTTGGGCAATACCACTATTGATAGACTGTGGTATTGGGCTTTATAAAACCATACAAAAGCTCATGTACTTTGCAGACAAAAACAGATATGCAAGCTAGTTGAGCCCACAAAGCAAGAGGAGGAACTGTTAATAAACTGTGCCATACATAAAATGAAAACTAGTGGTCTGGGTTCAATATCAGTTGGGCTCTATTTGGCACTTGGACTAAGCAGTTTCCCTATGGTTATCAAATCTATGAAACCATTTTTAAATGAAATATCTAAATAGAATTCCAACAGTACTATGGTTTGGGATTATACTGCAGTGCTGCCAATTGGAAAGTAAATAACTTTTGTACTCTGTAAGCATTAAGACTGGCGTGTGTTGGGAGCACAAGGCGGTCATAGTGCAGGTCTGAGCTGTGTTTATGCTGGGCAGTCGGCCAGCTGGATGATTGAGATTAACCCCCTATAGATCCCTCTGCTAGAGTGGCCCTCACTAATCCCCTCCTAGACCTCATTGCATCATTCAATGCTGTCGAGACAAAATGCCACACAGTCACGACTGTAGCCACATCCCCCCCCCCACACACACCTTAAACATTACAACTTATACATTCAAATGTAAACAGCACACTTTCACTGCTATGACGGTTAACATGAATAGAGTTGCACGTCTTGTGTAACAAAGAAAAGGCTCCCTCTCAAATACAAAATTATGAAGAGTTCTGAATAAGCTAATTCCAATTACACATATTACATATAAAAGAGAGAGGGAAGGAGATGTTTTGCCACCTGCATCAGGATGTAAACTGAATGAATCATGGTAGAGTGGCACATCCTCTCACACACCTCTCTGTTCTTGTCTGCTGCAGCAGCTGCTGTTTCCACACCAGGATTACTGGCTCTCTGTGCCTGTATTTGCATTTGTTTGCCATCCTGACTGGTAATGCGCCTATGACCGTGTAATCAGAATGCAAATCCAAGTAGATATGAAGCGAAGCAAATTGGATATCTGTGCATGACACCGTGGAGCAGTGGGACGGAGGGGCCGTATCTGAACTAGGCAGGCTACTTAAAAAAGGCTTAAGTTGTAATGAATCCCTTATCAACTGCCAATATGTCTAACAAATGAAAATTTTGAGTTTAGACCAGATCAATTTAATTGCAATATCCCTAACCCTTAACTTTCTTTAAATTATTAGCAATTTTAAATGTTTAAATTTTTTTTTTTTTTAGCTAAACCTCTTTTTAGAGTACAAACAAATAGCATGATGAATATTCTACAATTCTATGAATCTGAAATACTGTTTAGCTGTTGTCCCAATTTAAAAAATAAACCATAATATATAAATGCTAGTCTGGATTTTGTGCCATGGGCCCCTTTAAGGCCCTTAACACCACAATGCCTCAAAAATTATGTCCATTCCTGAGAGATGAATAATCAATTGTACTGACCCAAACACTGGGTCTTAATGACTCTATTCCATCAGTAAATAAGACTCTGCTCCATTTGATCTCAACAGCAGCAGTCAGCGTAGCAGCAGTCAGCACCATGCATGGGCAAGGATGTCCATACATTATTCAGCTGCTGGCTAAATGGTTTCAGATTTTCAAACACACCATGAAGGGTGGAGAGCGTGTAGCAGCAGAGAGGAAATCCCACTACTGTCGTGAGGCTGATGAAAAATCAAGCAATAGGTCATGCGTCTCATTTACATCCATAATTGTGTCAGGAGTGCAGGATGACATCTGGAGCAATTGCGCAAGTCGCAGAGAATCATTATAGCTTAATTAGAAAGCCTGAAATTGAAACAGGCACGAGGTTGGGTTATGGAGGTGGGTGCTGATTAAAATGACACCCAAACCTAAGGCTGATTGCACTCTGATTTGGTCGGGAACATCTTCGAGAGCTGCTGCAAATTATCCAGAGAGTGTTTCCTGCGTGCTTGGTATATAAAAGCATGGCTTGCTTTTATCAAAACAGCAACACTTTTCATGAGTGACACCTCAAGGGTTTTTCAAAATACTTCAAATGAAGAAACAGCTCTAAACACTTACATTAATTGGTCCCAGATGGCACAGCTAAAGGACATGGTTGCCTGGGCATACCAAATTGTGGTTCAGGTGTCCATTAGTAAAACAATAGCTGCAAGGTAAGAATTACTCTAGAATCCCTTCTTGTATCTTTATACAGTAAGCAGCAGGTATTTTGGATGCTGATTATGTTCTTGAGATTTTTTTCTATGTATCCATGTCTTATTTTTCAGAAAGGCCTGTCATATTGAGTCGATTTACACAGCAGAGTACATGCTTCCTTGCACCCTGAATGGCTGAGAGGGCAAAGAACATCTGCTGTCTATCAGACAGTGAATGAGCATGAGGATCTGTGTATGCCACAGAATGTAAAAGCATCACAAGCTGTGATACGGAGGCTGCAAAATACCTCCTCTGAAAACACCAGGAATCTAGAGTGACAAGGTGACGTCAAAATGAATTATTCAAAACAAACTGAATACCAACCAACCACAGATGATGCGTCTGACAATTTCAATCAGGGCTGTGCCAGTAACAAAATATGGGTACTCAGTTAACCGTCTCTAAAATAACCATGAAAAAGGGGGGATGGAATGAAAACGGGTCAAATATAATGCGCTTCTTCAATTTTCATTCCTTTGCATTGTGCAAAAAAGCTCCATGCAGCAAGGAAATAGGTGGAAAGTTAAATTTGTTCTAAATTCGATTAATAATGTCCCTTTTGATGCTGCATGTTTATAGCTATGATTTCTCTCGCCCTGCTGATTTGTACAGTTGTCCAAGTACGTTTTCAATACTTCCTGCTGTTTTACATGATTTCAACTAGCTACATAAATTAGTTACCTTTAAGTAGCCTAGAAAATTTCTGTTGTGTTTTTTTTTCCTCCCATAACATCATTCAAAGTAATTCCAAAGCAGTCTGTCGCATAGCTAAATGAAAACGTCACCACTGAGCTTACTATTTAAAATCAAACAGGTCTTCATACAATGGACCTCATGTGAATAGATGTATATTCATTTCATAGGCAATTGTAGTTAGTTAAATTAAGCCCCAAGGACAAAATCATACATATCGAAAACTTTTTTAAATCACATTTCCATGAGATCAGTGTTGAGAACTCCATATAATATCACATAAATTACAGTGCTGTTCCCATATTGTTGGCTCTATGAAGCACAGCTTCCCCCACCTCCTAAATCCCAATTTAACCCCTGATTATAGTCCAATTACTAGCACTGAAATTGATTTCAAAAACTCGCTAATTGAGTTGTAAGCTACAGGATTAGTCTCTTATAATTGAAAAGTGTGCATAGCTAGCAGTGGAAGATTTAGAACGTTTTACATTGGGTGGCAAAGGCGTGGCAAGAAGGTTTGCCGTGGTACGGAAAGAAAAAAAAGTTAAATAATAAAAATAAAAAAAATAATAATTTAAAAGGCTTGTTATATTGTAGTCAGTCTTTTGTCATGCATGTTATAATTTCACATGCAGGGCCTTAGCTATCTATCCACCTACTACTGTATTTCCTTTAAATGCCTGTGTATGTGGACTATCCCTATAACCCTTTGTACACTGAACAAACAAAATCCAACAGCAGCCAACATGGCTGCCTCTGTATTAAAAGGGCTCATGTAATGCATGGAGCATTAATATTACATTCTTTCTGTTGTGATTAACCGGGTCTGGAACATTGGTTTGTACAACTTGCTACAAAGATTTGGCATAGATTTCCGATCAAGGCAACGCTCATTGACAAATTTAATGCAGCTCCACTGTAGCTCTGGTAGTACTGAAAGGCGATTAATTCATGCCTGGAGGTCACCTGGGGTTTGGCAAATGATTGGGTCTGTGAACGTTATCTAGATAGCAAGTTAAGTAATAAACAAACTTGTGTGCGTTTGTCACTAAAATACTTCTAAAGTCGAGCATACATGTATTACGGTTGTACAATAATTCTGGAATGCGCATGTGTGGCCCATGCAAAAGTAGGTTATAAAATGTACAAGAAGGAAATTATTAGCTTGATAAGAGTAGGAGAAAAATTTAATAAAATAAGAATAAGAATAAAAGATAAGAATAAAGGTAGGGGGGGGGGGGGACAAGATGATGGCAAGCTTTTCTTCTGTTAACAGGTAATTATTTTCTTTGGTAAGATCTGGTATCATTTGTGCCATCATGGGGGCCATGTTACCATGGTAGCAGTTTGTGGACAAATAAGTTATCTGTAATTGTCAAAAAAGATTTTGTTCTTATCTCATAAAACATTTCTGTCCTCATAAAAAGTCCTTCTCTGTAATGTTTTAGAAAGCTGCTTTCTTTACCCCGCAACAAGCAGAGAACGTCATTGTTATGTTTAGTCCCGCCCCCATGTTTGATTGACATGGTCTCTTGACCACCGACTTACCAGTCGAGAAAAAACAGCACGTCGGCATCTTTTTGAAGTCCCCTTTTGTACTTCAGCGTTCTCCAGCCAAGTTGGCTAGGTAGCTAGCTAAAGTGTTTAATTGTAATTTTTAATTGCAACTCCACTCATACAGTGCATGGGGAACTGTGGGCTAAAGGCTCACTACTAAAGTTTTCATCTTTTGCCATGCAGGAAGGATCAATCTTTCAGTTCCACCCTTAATCCAACAGAGCTGATTCGGCTAATCAAGTAGACTGATTATCTGGAACAGGTGTATTGGATTAGGGTTGGAACTGAATTCTGTAGATCTCCAGAAACAAAGCTGAGGATCACAGGTCTAGTCGGCATGTTGGGCAGTTCCAGTCACCACTCTCACTCAGACCTGCACAGCAGCCAAAGCCCTGGAGCCATTCAGCTCAATTCACTTCCAGACATCCCTTTTATACAATGGCAACCACAGACTATAAATCCTGTCAACATTAGAGTGTGCACAGGCTTCTATGTAAACGTAACCAATTTAGGATATGGACAGCAAAGCAGGGAAATGGAGTCTGAGGTTGATGGAGTGCAGGAACAGAATAGACACCAGCTGCTCGACCGAGCAAAGCAATCAGTACTAATGAAGTGTTTTCACCTTTAAGCAATCACATGTGGAAGAGCTGGGTTAAATTAAATTAATCTTATACTGCATCACGGCAAAGCTGAGGAACCAAAACATGTTTATGCCATCCAATAGTCTCACTTCCACCCACGCCAAGAGGAAATGCTCCATATGGTCCTAAAGCCGAACGGCTCAGCAGTACTGGAGCAAGGAATGTCTCCCGGCTAGCTGTTGATTACGGTTTCCTACAAAGCAGCGGTGTCATCAAACTAATCATATGAAATAATGAATGAACATGGGTCAAAATCCCTTCTACAGTATTTTAAGCACATACACTAGCGTTCAAAAGTTTGGAATCACTGCTCAAAAGTGTGGAATCAATGTTTTCAGTAATATAAACTCCATTTTGTTTCAGATGCATATATAAAATGATTGTAATATGATTCTAGTGTTTATGCACTTAAGGTTTCAAATCATTTGAAGAAAGCTGTAAAACACTGTGTCCAGAATGATGACTCCAAAATGACTATGAAAGTTTTATAGCATCAAGAGTGATGTTAATATAAAAATTTATATCCAGAATGCCTCTTTTTTTGGAAAGTGGTAATCAAATCTTCAAGCGGAAACTAAAATAATATACTGAAATTATCTATGTATAGTAATTTCTCCTTTATCATTACATTTTTATCATTTCACTTTTTAAATGACTTTTAAAAATGTAAATTCCCAAAATATTTTAAATAGCAGACAAAACCTAAAAATGTTTTTTGGTGTCCGGTTTATATTAGAAATATTAGATACATTGTATGAGAGTTTAGTGAATAGAATAATGACTGTTCATAAAATTTGACAGGTAAAACTTTTGAACGCTAGTGTACGTACATTAGTTTCCAATGGAAAAACAAGCTTTTGAACACTGTAACACTGTGAGCTTTTCAGAACAAGATATATTCACTGGAATGAAAAAAGTTCATGGGATCCTGTCTATTAAAGTTATTAGACATTTTTTTTTTTAAACAGTCAGTGGTGAGTAAATTAGATATCCTCATGTGTTTGCCAACAGACTACGAGAAAAGATATTTGCTTGGTCGTTTGCAATGTCAGTCAAATGGTATATTCCTGTAAAAGTAGGCACTTCTTGCCCACGTTTAGTGACGAAAAGTACCAGACTCTAGCAAATGCTGGAAGTCTGGCTTGCAAGATTCTGAAATCCACTATGCGGGAAGAATCAACCTTTGCTTAAGGCACTTGTCATTTTTATTTTCATTGTTGTAATTCACAACTTTGCCAAGCTCCCAAATTAGCTGTAATTTAAAAAATATGCATTTAAATAAATAAATGAATGAATGAATGAATAAATAAATGATCACATACATCCAGTCAACTACAGAATTATTGGCAGCCTTCATTAAAATGTACAAATGTATATAATGAATAACACATGCAATGAGTCATATTTTTTTATCTTAAACATAAGGGGACACTGTAAAGTTTTATTTAAATGTTTTTCAAAATTAACAGCACCCCCACCATTATTATTTGGTGAAGCTTCCCCTTAGCCGCTTTATGTAATGTCTAACAAGGCTGGAGAACTCTTGTAGAGGGATCTTAGACCACTTCTTCATGCAGAACATTTTAAGCTTCTTTATATTCTTAGGTTTGTGCATGTGTACTGTCCTATTCAATTCAGACCACAGGTTTTTTGATAGGGTTCAAACCGGGAGCCTGAGATGGCCATTGCAAAACATCGATTTTATGCTCCTGCAACCATTTGTGTGTTCATTGGGGATGTATGTTTGTTTGGATGTGACTGTACATACATACCAACCAATGTCAAAAAACTCCAAGGAAAATTTGAAAATGAAATCTACTCAGTAAGGTCTGTCTATTGCCCTGTCAGTGTGTGTGTGTGTGTGTGTGAGAAAGACGCTGAGATAGCATGTATGTCTCTTAGAAATAGAACATAAATTGTGTAGTGTCTTTAGGCAGGCAAATATTCAGTTTTGTACACACACATGAATAATAAATAAGAGAAATACAATAGTTTAGAAGTATTTGTGAAGACAATAAATAGATTAGTTAATTTACAAAAAACCTATAGACATGAGCCTTGTTTACATCAGCAGCCATGATTGATGGCCCACATTCTCCGAATGCACAGACCCAATAAATGGCGCTCATGTGTTAGACCAGGGCAGAGGGCAATCAAACAAATAGACACCTTGATTGGACCTGTCAAGCGCATACATCACAGAGGACAATGAGGTCACACATGGAGGCCGAGGGGGTATGTCAGGGGCCATGCTTAGTGCAGCACATATTCAAATGTGAGCCATGCAATTTTAATCGTTTTGATAAAACACTGCTTGTGTACGGCTAGTTTGCTTACATGGCCTTTAAAAGTTTGATGCTGCAGTTGTCAGGTCCAATTTAATGTTTGAGCGTAAATCGAGTGCAACGACAGAACATGAAGATGAGCGAGCCTGGGGGGAGCTCTGTTTACTTATTTATGGTGCTAAAGGACGGTGGAGGATATCTCTACTCAGGCTATCTAAAGCATCATGGGACCACTCAGCTCCTCGACTATTGAGTGACGCCCGGAAATGGATATACCGCTGATAACTTGATAAATGAGCTGAGGTGGATATATTTAGCTTCTAAGTAATATGTCAAGGGTTCAAGACTTGTGGTTTTAGAATGATGAAATTTTTATTGTGTGAAAAATTTATGGTATGATAACCGTATAACCCAATATCAAAGTTTATGGTATATATATTATGGATATGATATATCACAGTATCTGCTTAAGTTTATATTATTGAAGAGGATGAGACTAAATGCAATATAACACTGCAGCGGCACTGCAAGTATTACATTTTTAAAATATGTTGGCCTGCTAGAACATTTTTTAAAACTAAAATAGAAAGACATTGTATTTGTGTCTGGTTTGTTTGTTATTTAAAAATAGAAAAACATCTGGTAGCATAGTTGAATGGATATGCTGCACCTGGAATTTGCCATCATCTACTGTATATGTGTAGCATAATGTTAATGCTACAACATATTCAAATTCTTATATATAACTGTACTTGTTTTCATCTGTGCTAGTTTTAGATTGGGTACATGGCAAATATCACTGAAGGTTTTAGCCTAAGCTTCCAGTAATGTGAAGAATCAGACACACACCAGAAGCCAGTGGCATAAACAGCACTCAGAATTGCCCCTTTAAATAAAGCAATGATTCTTATTCCCTGCATGCTCCTTCTTGCATGAACCAGTCTCCATTTTATCTCTCCATCCTCTGCCTTTCCGCTTCCTTCTGCATCTATTTCTGTAGCTCACCGTCTCGCTGTCCACATCGTGAATAGCTCTTTTGTTAAAGGTCACTGTCATTTCGACAGAAATGAACGACACCTAATTATAGCCCTTTATTAAAGGAAATAGACCCATTGCTTTTCTGCAGTCACCACATTATTATTCAAAAAGTTATTTTAAGCATAGGGCTCACTATGACCGTTGACTGTGGGATGATTGCTTTAAGTAAACAAAGTGCACTTGGGGTAAATTGCGAGCCGCATGCCGTACTTAGCCAGTCAGCGAGATGAAGGCCTATAAGAATGTAGAGCTTGGTGAAATATCATCTAGACCAACAAATAAGAATAAAAAGTCATGTTTTCTTTCTTTATTACAGGTCTCTTTGGGTGTGCTTTAAAATACTAAAAATGAAATTCCCCCATTTATATGGTGCAAGCCACTCCAGTCATTTTTCACTACATCTTAAAGGAATTGTTTGCGGAAAAATCTAATTTACGTAATTTTTTGTTTACCTCACCTTTGCACTGACACTACTAGAGTAATGTAGCAAACAAGTGATGGAAGGTCTATCTCACTCAAAATCTTTGTCTCAAACCAAATGTCACACAGACTTGCCAATGTGGTTTAGGACACAGTATGACTTACTGTAATAGTTAGTTTTATCTACCATCGTCAGAAGTCTGGTGGGTTTTGTTAACCCCTGCCGGCTTTCCCATGCTAGTTCAGTTCTCAGGCTTACCACCAAGCTACGTGTTGTGCTGTAAGAGTGTTTTTGCAAAATAAAGAGCATTTTCCTGATTTTAAAATGCTTCCTGCTACCGCCTCTTCATCACTGACGTCACAGTATTTTAAATATAAAGATTTGGGAATGGTTTTCACTATTTTGCTAATGTGGTAAATCCTGGACAATTTAACATTTACTTTTACATTTAGTCATTTAGCAGATGTTCTTATCCAGAGCGACTTACAAAACGTGCAAACAGTTGAAGATGCAGTGATGTCAGGCACCCAGTGAATCTGGAAGGATTCATAACCTGGAGGACATGAGGCAAAAACTAGTTTGAACAAGTACTAGAGTGGTCAAGGTACTAAAGACTACAAATGCACCCCTAACGGCATAAAAATACAAGAGACAATCAGTAATTAATAGGACAATTTTAAATCTAAGTGCTTACATCATACAACAAATTAAAAACCAAGAAGTTATACAAAATCAATGAAAGGTAAGTGCAGAGAAAATAAGGTTTTAACCTAGACACTGTCAGAAGAGGAAAGTCTTTAGACCTTTGCGAAAGGAAAAGAGACATGGAGCTGTTCGGAGTGGAGGGGAAAGCTCGTTCCACCACTGAGGAGCCAGGATGCTGAAGCAGCGAGACCTTGTGCTGCAAGCATGTTTGGGCCTCAGAGAAGGACATGCCAGGCGCCCCGAAGTTGATGACGAAGTTGGCGTGCAGGTGTGTAGTTTTGAACCAGGGAATGTAAATAGTGATGTGCAGAGCCAATGACGAGTTTTGAATTTGATTCTTGCTGTGACAGGAAGCCAGTGGAGTGACCTCAATAGAGGGGTCACATGCGAAAACTTTGGAAGGTTATGAACCAAGCAGGCAGCAGGATTCTGAATGCTTTGTCGAGGAGAAATTGCATTTGAAGGGAGGAGCAGCAAGAAGAGAGTTGCAGTAGTCAAGTATAGAAATAACTAGAGCTTGTATAAGCAGTTGAGCAGATTCTGTAGTCAGGAAAGTTCGTATTCTTCTGATTTTATGAAGAAGGAATCTGCAAGATCTGGTGGTTGATGTGATGTGATCAGAGAAGTTAAGCCCCTCATCTAAAATTAC
>JAOUQW010000002.1:12997747-13008404 GCA_028565825.1 Olivaichthys viedmensis | reverse complement strand
CAAAATGACTATGAAAGTTTTATAGCATCAAGAGTGATGTTAATATAAAAATTTATATCCAGAATGCCTCTTTTTTTTGGAAAGCGGTGATCAAATCTTGAAGTGGAGACTTAAATAAGATACTGAAATTATCTATGTATAGTAATCTCTCCTTTATCATTACATTTTTTTATAGTTTAACAGCGCCCCCCCCAAATACCAAACAAAGAAATATTTATTGGTGTCTGGTTCTTTCTTTCTTTCTTTCATACACGCACACAACATCTAATACATTGTATAAGCGTTAGTGAATAGAATGATGACTGTTCATAAAATATATGACAGGTGATTCCAAACTTTTGAACGCTAGTGTACATCCTGGCCTCATACTTACTGCTTATGTAAATGCTTCTTGTTTGCCTTTGGGAGCATCTGAATATACGGTTATGGTGAAGGCTGGGTGTGTGAGAATGGACAATTGTGGGCACCTTGTCTGTCCACTCCAACAGCCAGACCATGAATTACAACACGCAAATAAGAAAACATGAATCCATAGACAAACATCTTGTCTTAAGCTTCCCTTTGTTCTAACTGTAACACTGCCAGTGTGAAGGTCTTGTATGGCATAAATTAAGAAGTGCATTAAAAGGTGGGGTCAGTGATTAGAATACTTTTTGTAATACTTGGGAAAGTTCTCCTCACATTCTGATCTTCAAGGAAAAACTCTGGTTTCTGTAGCCACCTCAGGCTCTGTAAAGGGGAGAAAAAAAAGAAAAGAAAAAAAAACACCAAAAGGGACCACTAAGATCCAACCAATCAGGATAAGGATGCGTCTCTACCTGCCTATTAATCATGTTGCCTGTCAATTCAAAAAGCTCCGCTTCCTGCACTAGCATTCGGGCCTTCTAGCCTAGGCAGCCTGTGTGTGTGTTTTTTGAGGGTGTGGCTTTAGAGGGAACACTGAACACTGTATTAGTTTAAAATTTGACTTTCAAAACAACTACGTTTAGCCATCTTCCAAAATCACTGACTATACCTTTAAATACGTCATGTTAAATATAAGTCACACAACACTGATATGAAACTGTTATTCATTCCCCTCGAGATTCTCAGCACTCATAAAAGAAAAGGGCATGTGATAATAAGAACGAGAAGGAGATTAGGCCTGACATTGATGGGTCCCTGTCACATTGTACCTAATTTAGCAGAGCCATTAAGGAAAGTTAATCACTGGCCTGCAGCCCAGTCCTTGACACCAGTCAGAGCATCATGCAGATGGGCTGAGCCTGAGGTTTAAGCTGCATGGATTCCTGCGCCAGTGTCACGTTACATCTGAGACATGCTCTCCTTTCCCAACTGTCACCCTGCATTAACACCGCACGATAGGCATCTATCACATGACCCGTGGAGCCGAGAAGCATTGTAGCGCAGTGGCTCTAGAAAAAAACAAAAACACACGTCATCTTCAGTGTCAAACCTGAGATGAAGTAGCATTTGTGAAAACACAGCTCTCGTCATCATATTTGTATTTATTTTTTTTATTCATTCTTCGCTTATATCTCGTGTCTATAATTGAACAACTGTTCCCGTCTGAGGAAGGTGAGGATTTAGCACACTAGCTATTTATGGAGAAAACCTGTTATCACAGTGTTCCATTTAAAGAACTGTGGTTTGGACTATACTTTTCTTCATTAGGAATAATGAGCCAAACAACTCTGATGTACCAGCTCTACGATATGACAACCTTCAGCACTTCAGCATTGAATAAAAGCCTCAATGCATTTATCAGACATTTCTGCTTTTCCATGTACCTCGCTGTGTGTGTGTGTGTGGATGAGAGGAAAAGGTAATGCAGGAAAGAAGTGTGAGTGAGTGCAGGTTGTAAACAACAGCAATCAACTGCTTGCTGAAAAGCTCTCCTGTGATTATGTACTGAAGCACAGCACGTGCCAGTCACTTCAGCGCGATCATCTTCTCAGCAGCTTTATAAAGTCACGGCACCTCAAAAACTACAAAACCATGGGTCGTCATAATAAACACAGATTTAAAATGATTTTGCTTCCCCTATTGTCTGACACATGAATCAACCGTTTGCCTTCTCTGCCGAGCTCACCCAACCCCCACACCCTTGCTGCTCTTCAGAGCGGCACAGGAAAAGCACAGGGGACTGGAGATCATGGGGAAATGGTCTCAGCAGAACGCAAGAACAGCAATTCAGCACCAATTTAAGGGATAAAGGCATCTCGCATTGAAGCCTACGGATAACTTGACTTCATCTATGCTTAAAAATGCCATGCTTAAGGGTGTGTGACGGATAGAATTAGGAACGTTTAAAAGTTTATATTGCTACAATAATTAGCATGGTTAAATGCAAATAAATATGACATCAAATTTATGAAAAGCAATTTCTGAGGTAATGTTTTCCACATGAAAAGGACTTTGTAAAGCAAATTGTACATTTCTAAAGCTAAAAGTACAAATTCAAAAGGCTTCGGTTTTCATAAAATGTACTTTTCTTTTGTAACAGCAGGTACATTCACTTATATATCGGATCAATATTATTCGATTTTTTGACAAGACTGGCATTGGTTGATGATGACACAACAATAATTAAAAAAATAATAATAATTTGATGCCAAATGACAAAACTTCTAATAATAAACTTAGCTACCTATTAGGTATGCGGCTGCAGTGAAATACGTTTGGCAGCGTGAGTTCTCTCGGGTTTTATAGACTCTGCAATTGAAAAACCTTTTGAATGCAATTAGTACTTGCAAAAAAAACAACAACAAAAAAAAATGTTTAGTGTGTGCATAATTGACTACATTTACAATTGATACATAATTTAACTACTGTATTTGTTAATTTATTTAGTCCTTTATTTAAAAGCATGTAGGATGTAACTTTGAGGACTCAGGGACTTCGCTAGTAGAAATACAGTACGTTATTGCAAGCAACTCGCAGAACATTTCGTAAGGTCAGGTCAATACAGGCTCTGTCCCAAACCCCATACCCCGTATTTATCTGCGCCAATTATCGTAGTCTTCTCAGTTTTACAGAAGTGTTACAAAAATAAAAACTTTATTGTGCACATCAACAAGACTGTCACACTTACCAAGTGCTAGGTGATTTAGGCTAATTTTAGCCAAGAGTGTGGCAACATCTGAGCAGCTAGCATGGAAAAGCATTGTAGCTGCAGCAAGTTATAAAGGAGGAGAAAGAAGGAGCACGGGAAAGTGTCCACGAATTATAGATAGTTAGGTGGGTCAACAATGACTTACTATAATTTGTATTCATTCAGTGTTCGGACACACCAATTGCCATTAGCCAACATTAGCTGTTAGCTCACTAGCTAAAACAAAAAGCTTATAAAAGGTTCAGATTGGTGAAAAATACATACACCAAAGAGTCGCTCTCGCCCTTCATAACGGAGTTTAAAATTCAAAAATAGAGAGAAACACAACAAACACACACCGTTCAGCACTAGCCTGCTAATGTTAGCTCACTAGCTAAAACAACTAGGTAACGGTAGCGACAAACTCCCCAACAAGAACAAGTTGCCTGGCTAGAATTCACTAGCTAATTAGAGAACAAACAAAATCACCTAAAGCTAACTCCACTCTTATATAATATTATATAACAGTTTTAGCTCGCACTCTCACTTCTCCAATTGGCTTGCCCATTTCGATAGTGGCCAGAAATCCTTTATGTCTAAGGTAGGTGTGGTTATATACATGACATTCGCGATGGTGTGTGAGGTATACATCCGAAAACTCCTGCCAAATCCGACCCAACAGCTCTGACTGTAAATTATTATGAATTACTATGACAGACTTTCCAGAGGCATCCACAGCCGCTCATGAACGCCATGTTTAGAATATTATTTCTCCTCAGGCTCAATGACAAATTTTTTCTATTTTTTATTTAAACAAAAAATTCAAATAAATCTTACACACTGAAGCTTTAGCTTTCTAGTAGTTCATAAAAATCAATACATGCATAATATTGATCATTGGCTGCCTGACTGAAGTGACAGCAGCTATTGAAAAATCCAAGACAGAGGATTTATATCAACAAACACTGTTCACAAACGACTCAATACTGATATTGGCCTTTATAAAAATGGCATTGGTGTGCACTTAGCCTTTTGTCTCTTATTGAGCACTCTCGTAGCCTTGAATGCAACTCAGCTTCACAACAACAAGGATGCACGCCACCCAAATCTGGGCCATCTGTAAACACTCAGAGCTTCTCTCAGCCTTCACCCTGTGACCCATCCTTTTTTTTCTGGGTCTATAGCACAGAGAAAGCTTATAGGGGCTAATAAAAGGGCTGGGAAAACTGTTTCTAATAAATATTGGGTGTGAAGAGATCCTTATCGATTCTCAGCTGCTCCAGCTGACAGTAAAGGCTTCTCAATGCTAAATGCTGAGGGAACATGTGGACATGACCACTCTTATCTGCTTGGAGATTAATTGTAGCATTAAATGTAGACTTTTTCATTAAAGGCAGTTTCAAACTTAATGATTATTGATCATTTCGGTGATAACCTTCTATGAGGCTTGTAATGAAAGAGCGTGTAGGCATAAAAGCAATGCAAGCCAAGAGCACCCTCTGGGTCACATGAAACATGTGTTTCAGATAGAGGAAAGCAGTCTGAAAAGGGCCTCTTGGCAAATGACACACTCACACTCACACATAAATTCCATAAATCCTCTGCATTATGTACGAGTTTGAGCTATCTACTAGTATGCTAAAACTCAACAATTCACAATGAACTTTAGGCTCTTAAAATGCCACCGATTATCTGGGTAAATCGGTGACCGAAAGGTTTCTCTTTTTGGGTCTTTTACAGTTAGAACACCACAACACAAGTGTGAAAATGGCAAACAGACAAACAGTAAACAGCAGCGACCAACTGCCTGTCTCATGCTTTCTGACCATAATGCCCTATGATAAATGTGGCACACAGAATACGACAAATATAGCTGGTCCATAAAAGCAAGAGCTAAACGCAGCACTCGGGCATAAATAAATGACAACGGAACTTGTGGGCATGCAGCGCTCCACTGGCTTAATGGAATTTACCCCACGGTACACCGATAGCCCCTGCCTCCAGCAGCACATCTGCTCTGTTGGAAGACTAATTTTGCTGATATGGCCCATCTAACACAAATAAAAATAGCTTTGCCCAGAAACTGAGCTAAAGACCATGACCGATGTTAGAGTGGCATGGCCCGACGGCAGCAGCCAGACCTTTCTCTGACCCCTACAGACCGAGTTGGGGGAGTTTGGAGGCCATGTTGAGCAGCTCCAGGCCTGGTAGGTGGCGGAGGCATAGCTGGGGTGTGGGAGACCAGGGCCTGAATGACAGGAACGCAAAGAAGCAGGTACTTGACACTCAGTGAATCGCATTAAGCCAGATCACGAACCAACGAGCCAAGAGCATACATGCACGCACACACAAAAACCCCATTCATGTGCTCAGAGATACACAGCAGTGTTTCCCCTCTTTTGTCACATTCTAAGGACATATTTACTGCACAAGCTTTAGCCCACTCGCACCTCGAGGCACCACAAATTACATCCCTCTATAGTGCTTTCAGGCCCTTGAAGAGCCAAGCACAGGAATGCATTCCTATTCAAGTCTTTTAGGCTCAATTAAGAGCCCTGCGACGAGCATGTGGCTGCGATGGGGCAGCGAGCCCAGCCATTCTTCTGTGCTGATTGAAATTCATTGCACAGCGTCTAAACTCCAGGACCTGTTTGAGCATTGTTTCTAAGAAGACAGGCTACAGGATGTGCTTGGTTTCAGACAATCCAGAGAGAAACAGGGAAAGAAGATTAGGACAACGAGAACTGTTCAACAGCCACAGTGTATAAGACATGCTGATTGTTTCTTTGTTTGTAAAGTACAGGGACAGTTAGTACTGGGGCTTACAAATGGCTACCTTTGAAAGTCCTGTGTGTGTTTAGGCTATATTGAGTATTTATCTAAGACTTTTATCATGTATATTTATGCAAGAACCTACCATCATTATGGAGACTGAGTTCAGTGACTGTCTTTTAGAATAATGTCTCAAACACAATGCATCGCTCTTATAGATGCATATTAATTCACTAACTATGATTACCATATCTGCACACAATATATATTCTGATTGAGCGTAACCAGTTCAAAAACATTCTCATCATTTCACTGTGGCAGACAGGTTGGCTCTAAAAATTAAGCTTCACGGTCAAAAAAATGAAACTTTGGCATCCTGACAAGGCAAAATAAATAACGTCTGGTGCAAGCCAAACTCATCCTACTCCATGGTTTTTCCCCCCCTCATATTTCCATGCACAGCAGCTTAGAAAAGCAGAAGGGAGCAATCCAAAAAGAGCCCATGCTCTGAGGCCCAAATGTTCAGATTAATCTTTTGAGTGGCCTGGACTGGATGCTCATTTAACCCTGCAAGTTCTAAGCCCCGCAGCTCTCTGGCCTTTTCGTCTAAACAGACGAGCAGTGTAAATGTCTCCAAAGCCAAACGCCTTGATTAAACAGCGCTTCTTACTCACTGGAAATTAGATGCAAAACAAACAGGTTTATCTATCCTGCCTGTAGGATGTTAAATATCATTGGGACTTCATATTCCCTTCCATTTCCTGGGACATGAACATTTGTTGGCTTGCAATTCATACAGATTTCAAATACACAACAGAGTTTGATTCCTGGCCTTTGGAACATAATGTAACTGATCAAATGCTTCTGGAACTAATATTAAACACTGTCTTCTTTAAATTTACTTGCATGCTAGTCTTGGAGCAAATGCAACTCAGCTCTCCCAGGTTTCAAACGACAAGACAGACACCAGCATCGAAACTGGACAATAGCAAAAAAAAAAAAAAAAAAAGACAAAATCACATCAGAATGTGCAAATAAGGCTTCTCTTTTAATGGGAGGGAGTGGAGAGGTGTGGACATTATTGTGTGCGGGGGGGATGCTGAAGAGGCCAGGTGGCTGGTTTAGGAGCTACCGTTCTGTGGAGGTGTGAGACGGGACCGTCTGCCTGCCAGAAGGATCTAAATTATCCAGCATGAGCTTTCGGCGAACAAACTGATTGGACGAGGCACACACACACGTCGCTTACTGTGAACTATCGAATATCTGAAAGGTTTAAACAACCATGGGTTTAAAAACCGCCCCTGCCAAAATAAGTTGCAATGTATTGAGGATAGCTCTGGTAAAAATAACCTAAAAAAAAGTGTCCCGTTTGAGATCAGCTTTACTGTGGACTCCTCCTAAATCCACAATTCCAATCCCACCATCCGTAGAGAATGTGACTGCAGCAGTCCATTCTGCCATTCCTCAGGCTAAATAATACAGACAGATCCAGGCATTTGTGTTGTCATGGTTACACGGTCTAACCAGCAGAATTAGAGCCGGCGAGATGGCTAAGATGAGTGAGAGAACGGCCCCCTCCCCATTCACACACACACACACGGTGCAGCTGACCAACTCAAGCAAGCCTTGAGTGTTGAAAAGGTGAGAGGAGCGTCGGACAGAATGGATTCTTTCTGTCCTTCACGCCTCTGCCATGTCCATGTGAGAGAACCGGCTGCTAATGTGAGCTGAGGTGTTGGAACGCACACCTCAACTGTCTGCAGCCACGTCCTTCACACCAGCGCAAGGTTAATCCATTAAAGAGGACTCCCGCTCTAGCTTTACAATTACACGCAAGTGCTTCCTCTAGATCAAATGCTGCTGCAGTCAAGAAAGTAACATAAATCAGCAGTGACTAACGACTTCGTATCGTCAGAGGGGGCTGCCGTCATTAAACCGATCCGACACAAAAGTGCCATAGTTCCACTTTAACATCTGGAAAGCAATTTGAGGAAAAGTTTCTCTTTAGTGCAGCACAAGCTGCCTTGCTGAAAGTTGAGACTGACGTTAGAGAAACTGCATGAAAGTTGAGACTGACGTTAGAGAAACTGCATGAAAAGAGCTTGAAATCTCACCACACAGCCAGCCTTTGCAAAGACAGCAGTAGCTGTCGTCTTTGAGGTGCTGAGGTTGTGCGATGCCTTTTGAGCTGCCTAAAGCTGTCTGCTGCTGCAGCTCATCCTGACGGCAGAGGAGGAGCGGCACAGGCTGGCCTGGTACTGTGCAGATGACAGTGTGGCCTATTGTTTTGGTGGAAGCAGCAGGAATTTGTCACATCAGGTGTTTTGTATGACAAGACACTTCCCCAGAGAGCCTTGCCTCCAAGCGACAAAGGCAAATATTTACATGTGAATTCGGCGGAAAAACGCATTTCGGCCATTGTGCTGGCTTGTCATCTCCGCTGAAAGCGTACAGTGTCTCATCTCATGTGCCTAATGTCAAGTGCAAACATCACACTGGCTGGTGGAAAGTGAGCTCCCAAAAAGAGAAATGTTAAACATTTCAATGTGCTACCACAGATTACTTTCGGAAAACAGAGTTCTAAAAGAAGTTGTGCAATTTTTCCAATCTGTGCCATGCCCAAAGAAAGTGGTTAAACATGTTAAAAAACCAAGAGGAAGCAGGAAATTATTTATTTATTAGTGACAGAAACCATGGAATACAATACTTGGTTGTAGACACAGCCTGCAAAAGTTAATTAACAAGTTGTCATTCCTGTATACCCGCCTTAAAAGTTTGTGAAAATGGGGCCAATTGTCTCTCCCATTGACAATAATTCACAGTTTATTAGTGACTCAGTGGTGTTACAATACGGAGGAGGACCAAAAACCTGTAAAACACTCAATGGACTGGCTGCCTGTTATATAAACCATTTCTCAAAACTGATAAAAAGTTCAACATTTTATATTATAACAATAGGTTCTGGTATCTGCTTCCATAGCTCGTTAGAACCTTAGAACAGGAAGAGAGGAAGCCGAGTGCCAGTACTAGTGTAAATAGCTGAAACACATGGCAAGACCTGGCATTATGACTGAATTTGGCATGAGCTGAGCTTTACAGTGCATTCCTTCAGAGATGATTCTGTGCCGGCTGATTTGGACCACATCCTAGTGCTGGCCTTCATGGCAGTCTGCCAACCTGCACTCGGTGCTTACTTCATGATGGAGGGACCTGTCAGCACTAAGGAGATAATTACCAATGTTCACACTCATCTCTCAAATTTCCCCCAGACACTCAGTGCATGTGGAAAAGCTGAGTTATCCAACAAATAACAGCGTACACCAGATCGTTTTTCAAAGGTCAAAAAGTGGTCTTAAATAGCAGGCGGAATGTACATCGTTTTCCTATAAATTCGCTTTCTGCTGATACGGTACATTTCTCATACATAGAACCTGCAATCACTGTATTTAAAAACCTAATTTTAAGCCAGTGGACTAGAACATTTGTCAATATACTCAATTACCTAAAGTCAGTGTTTAGGAAAATTGTGTTCTATTAGTTGATCACCCAGGCCTAGTGTCCCTCCAAGTGTCATGTTTAAAAGTATCCTCGCTCATTCAGCCAGGGCACAAGCAGTTGGCTTGACAGCTGTGTTTGCCTGTTGAAAGCATTTGCATTAATGAGATCCAAGTCCTCTCTGTCTCCACACAAAACACTCACAAACCAAAAAATAAAATAAATAAAAAGCCCAAACCTTTTAAAACACCAAACTACATACAACTACAGTAGTACCATAACTAATACTACTACAAAAATCATGAGAAGCTTTTTTTCTAAGAGTGTAAATGAACACAGTGGACAGCTAAACACAGATGAACAAAAACATGGCATATGACGGGCAAAAAAATAATAAAGTCAGTGGACTGAACTGATTTACTGCTGTCGTATCACTAAACAGAGATACGACGTAGGAGAAATGATTTTATAAAGCCGCATAATGGTATATACAAAAGGACAATCCTCCAATTTAAGGTCGCCATTTCTGTAAAGTGGTCACAGTGCCTCTAATTGAAAATAATACAACTTTTTTTTTACTGCATCAGTCCTAAAGATGACCAAACTGACCAATCACAAAGCAGAAACTGAAGTATACATTCTTGCCCTATCCGGCATGAAAGCCCTTGCTTATATTCACACATATTTCAGATCACAATTATGAGCGCTTCAAGGCTGGTAGCTCAAGTAGTCCCAACCAAAAACCTTATCTAACAATTATGCAAAACCAAGTAAAATAAACAATAGGCACCATTTGCATGGCTGTTAAACTGAAAGTCAAATTAACCGAATACATATTCCGCATTCAAATGTGTGAGTTTTAGACATTTTGAAATGTACAATAAACACTAACACAAACCTTACAATTAAAAGGTCAGTCACAGTTTGTGTCATGAGCAGACAAATTACAGTAAATCCACAAGAGAATAGAATTACATATTGTGTATTTTTCTGCCATTTGTTTCTTTCCATATGCTACAAAAACAAATATGGTCCAATTTGATTGTGTTCAGACTGGAACTAGCAATGTTTTCAGCCATGCATAAAATACATTCAGGCAAAAAAGCAAGCTGTGCGCTCGACAAACAATGAAAAGCAGTGAATATAAATCTGGTATATTCTTATTTCACAACAGGACCTCAATTTTGTTATACAATGTTGAAACGGCACGCCTAAATTATTTTCCTTTTGAAGGAACTTTCCAACATTTTTAAACTTCAAACTGCATGGAGCTATTTGCCCTGTGGAAGTCTCTTA
>JAOUQW010000002.1:12970953-12995158 GCA_028565825.1 Olivaichthys viedmensis | reverse complement strand
CTATTTGCCCTGTGGAAGTCTCTTACTTTAGAATAATGCATTTTAAACCATTTTTAAAAAACTAGAAAAAAAGAAAAAATATGTTTTTTGAGAATATATATATATATATATATATATATATATATATATATTCCTTTAGAAGAACAGCATATACGCTGCCACATTACAATTGTAGTTGAGACAAGCCAACGCATCAGCAACCTAAGATAATGCAAATGGCAAGGAAGGGAAAATGTACATCACTTGGTACATTTGAGTGTCAGTAGTTTTTACAGGGTTTTTCTTGCTGTTGCTAAAAAACATGGCAAAGTTGTTTTGGGGCAATGCTGGGTTGACTGTAATAAAAGTGATAATATATAATATCATGCCTTAACAGTTGTTTTGCAGCAAAGGCAGTGTGTTTATTTCAGCATTTAAGAAGTGAATGCCGCAGACACAGCTGTGCACACTGACCTACAGTTCAACTTCTTAGAGTATTATCCCAGGAGAATTTAACCCACAATGTAGTTTAATTTATTCAAGTGCATGGTGTCCCTGCTTATGAAGCCTGGGGAAAGCTCACATTATTAGCTAGATATTCACTCATAATGTCTGTTACTGGCCATAGGATGACATGAGGTTCATATAGCCATATATGTAGAACGCTATTATTTCACCGTTAACACACGAGTAACAATGTAGTCTTTTCTTAATAATGTGTTGAACAGATTTCATATAGAATGCTACGTCGCAAGACTTCAAAATTATCTTCAATTGATAAGGACAAAGCAGAGTACAGCTCTGGGTCTGATCCTGATTTGGTTTTCATGTACTTGACACCCAAAACTGTGCTGTTCAAAATTTTTGAATGACACGTCGGAAATGAAGGATAGCCATTTAAACCAAAGAATGCTCTGTTGTCCCATCATTTTTAACCAAGCTCTTCCCAAGGACGTTAGATCATCCAAAAAGCCCTCCTTAAAACAGGAGGTGCAGTCATACCCCTTTAGAAAACACATTTATGAAAGCTTAGAGAACGCCTAAATTATTCCTCATCTCCATCACCAAGCTGACAGGGAAACAAATTCATTAGGACAAGCAAGGCACCATGTTAGGTCAAAATGTTTAGTAGTTTGTCCTTAATATAATCCATGTAAGCCATTTTCTAAAATCGTTCTGCTCCCATTACCATGCAAAAGTCTGACTAACTCAAATTCTGAAACGTTCCAGACTAATACAAATCAACTCCCTCGGTTCAAATGAAATAAAAGGGTCAGATGTGAGTCACAAAGTGATGCTTTTTTCTGCACTTAACAATTTTGTAAAGTCTGAATCTTCCATGGACATTACACAGCAGTGAGCCTGCACAAGAAAAACACTCAACAGTGAGAGTATGGAGCTTTATACAAAGAAGTTTCCAATCTTATTTCCATATCAGGTCACAACCAGCAACATTGTTGTGCGTGTTACGTAGAACAATGATTGTACGGTCAGTGCCTAGGCAAGAAAAGCCTTTCCCAAAGTGCAATAGCACAGATAAAAACTGTAAACCAGCACCACCACAACACACTATGATTTAGTATAGTCTGTCTGTCGCTACAAATCTCATTTCTCGTCTCACACTGACAGTGCAGACGGTTCCAAAATCACTATTTACTGAACACCCTAAACAGGAACCCGCAGCTTACGAATTCAACAAACACATTATTAGGACTACTGAGAATAGACAAGGGGACACTTAGAACCTCAATTGACATAAAAGCTGGGTTGGACTATGCAAGGCTCTCAATATTACTACCAATACTGAATTCACACTCTATATGGACCCCTGTGTATTACTATTTCTTAGCTATACCGCCATTACAGCGTCTTTACGCATGCCCTGAACATGCCTTTACGAAAGCCATGCATAAAGCTCAGCTGTAGTACATGGTGCCCAAGCCATGAAGCTTCTTTATGGGGAATATACAATAAGACTTAAATGTTTTGCCAAAAGATATATTAATATATTGCCTTACACATATTTTTTAAAGTGAGAATTAGCTCAAACATGCAATATACAGAAGCAGAGGACAGAGGACTTTATTTAACCATGACGTCATGTTCAATAGCAATATAGCCTATATACTTTCAATGTGGGTTTCGATGCGAGTCTTAAAGTGTACAGACACAGAGCTGGATTTCTATGGAACAGTGGAAACAAAGACACCCCAAACACAAACTTACAATAATGTCCTAAAATGGCATTAATCAGAGGCATCACGAAATGTAAATAGTGTGTGAAGAGTAATATTTAGATTTAGGCCTTCTCCTTAAATCAAGGAAATGTTTTTTTATTAAGGGAGTGCTGAATCTGAAGAGCCCTCTCTTCCTGTTACATGTTGGGTCCTTAAATAGAAGATAAAGAATCCCTGCACTGTGACACACACTTCAGTTTTACTACAGCTTTGTGAAAACAGGAGGACACATAGTTGTGAAGATCTGTATTCAAACACACTGATAGGAACTTCCATCTGCTCATGATTAATGTGGGTTAAGCCCATTTCCCACTGTTCCCCCACTAAGGCAGAAGAAAACAGATGAAGGACAGAACAGCACTTACAGTTACATTCCCGCAGCTGAGCTCTATCCAGAAAAACATTACAAAAAAATTACAGCCTGAGGAGCGCCCTATTCTGCTTGTATAACCTAATAAATCCACTCATCAGTCGAACGAATCTCAACAAATCAGGCCAGGTTGTGACCATACAGCAAAGTAAAATAGGTCTTTACATTAGCCATCTCTGTGACTGCCTTTTGTAACGTCTTCAACAAGAAAAGCCGTCGAAATAGGGTGAAACGTGGATCACCCTTAACAAATGCAAATGAGACAAATAATGAGGACTGGTGAGTTTTGGGTGTCTTTGGCATCCCATGTGAAGTTTTAATGGCTCTCTTGGGTAGCATTCAAACCCCAATAAAGCCATTCACAGCCATCTGTCACCAGAGACCAGCCACTCTGATAAATGTGCTGATAAGACGCGGAGTAGAAGCACAGCCCAGCCTGGGAACAAAAGCATGGGACGAGTCCATTGACAGTTCAGCTCTATAGCATGACAAGCTCTCACAGAGGTCCCACGCTGCCACAGGTTGATATCCTGGATTTCAATGGCAATGGTTTATTTAGCTCACTCACTACAGTGATGACTTTGGGCCGAATGTAAATTGCTAATTAGTCCTCAGGCTGTACGATACAAGTATAATCGTGTGATGTCTGGCTGCATTGATTACCTGACTCGACCTTCAGCTCATACTAATTTGAGCCACATAATAGCTTTAGACTAACATACACAGGCACCATACTGCAAAATATACACGTCCCAATACATTTATGATACATGAATACCACTTTGCAAAGATATATTAGTCAATAACCAACCAGCTAAGATTTCAGACTATCAACTAAATCAACGAAGCATACGAACCAAGAAACTACTGTAAACCCAGTCAGCTTTCATTACATAGCCAATTTAACTGTGATAACCGTGTTGTAAATCTCTAATGTCAGTAGTAAATGTGCTTAATGGATTGTCTGTGTCCTCTGAGTTATTGATTACGTACAAGGCAATGTAGCCACCCAAAGCCCCAGTCCACTAACGAATGATGGGCTGAATTTAGACGGTCTAATAGCTCAGGCATATTACTAGACCATCTGTCTTTACATCCCAAGCCTATGTAGCAGCATGTGAATACTGTACACCAGTGTTTCCCCAAATTGGTCTACAGGGACCCCCCAGACAGTCCACATTTTTACCCACCAACACAACTAAACCAAGCAATCAGGAACACAGACTACCTGGCACATACAGGCATGTTGGAAACTGAGAGGGGGCAAGAATGTGGATCTTCTCAGGGACCTGGATGATCGGTTTGGGAAACACATACACACAAATGGCATGGTGGGAAAAGAGCATTTTCCACCCCGAAGAAGAATCATAGTACATGAAGCTCTCTAAACAGATACAGTTGAAGTCTGGTCTCCTGTACACTGGTCATAATGCGGCATTTTTTGTTGTTGTTCAAGTTTTACAATAAAACCATAGCCCCACCCACAGCAACAGGGTATTAGCAGGACATCATAAACTGCATAAGAGGCTTCAAAATGATACACCACAAACCACAGGTACCCACATAAATGAGATGGAGTGTAACAAACAACAAGATGATCAGGTGGGCTTCATATTAGTTGGCTGACAATTCGGTGCAAGCTATTAGAGCCGTAAACTTGTACACACCTTAAACGAGTAAGGGGGTTTACTCAGGTCAATCCCATCCTTGATCAACTTATCCCGGATCAGGATCTTCAGCTTGAGTTTTGGGTAAGGCACTGGATCCGGAGGGCGTCCGTGCAGTAGGTTATTGCTATTGGATAGTTCATGTTCTGCTGTGTCCCAATGGGACCCACTGGCTTTACGGTCATAGACACTGGAGACATCTGGAAGGGGCTCCAAGGTGAAGTAAAGGCCGGGGGCCACGTTCTTGTCCTCCTCCCTCAGTCTCTGCACTGCTCGGAGAACTTTGAGCCTGTGATGAGGGGCAAACACACCGATGGCGTCCAGGTCGGCGCCTCCAATTTGCCTACACACCTCCAGGTCGTCGTAGCCGTTATCCACGAACGACTCGGCATACTGGGCCAGCTGCAGGGTTTTCAGCCACTCGTAGACGACGGCGGCACCGCTGCCCATCCTTACAAGCGACTCCGAAAAAGTCCAGTTAGCGGAGCTGCTGCGTGTGCGTGATCCTCCTCATCCTTCAGCCAAGCGCGAATCCCTGCGCGCCCACCGCTCGTGCGTTTCCAAAACCACCAGGACTAAACGCGAGTTCGCCGCGAATCATACCTTACATTTAAACTCGAGCACGCAAACGCAAAACCGAAGCTCGGTGCCAACGAACTTGTTGCGTAGCGCTTGGGCAGCGCAGGTGAAGTTCAAACGGGAAGGTGTAACTTTCGTATATCACGATCAACACTAACCTGGTGACGTTCTTCAACGCGGGGTATTTACCTTCCCAAAAACTGTCCATTTCACACAAGCCTCCCGACTTCTTCCCGTGTCCCCCAGTCCTCCAGTGGCAACAGCCATCTGAGCTGGTGTGTCCCCGAAAGTGTCGATGAATCTGCGAGCTTGCGGTCAATTAGCCAGCGATGTCTTCTCAACGCTTTAATTCTCCATCGCTGCAAGTGTAGTGCTGTAATTATGAGCACAGCGAAACAGGCAGCCTCTTTACTCGGTCATAGAAAGCGACCAGCACGCTGAAGACTCAACTTGCTCTGTGCGCGTTCATGAGTGTGGGCTGGAGCGGGTCTTGTGCGCGTTCATGAGTGTGGGCTGGAGCGGGTCTTGTGCGCGTTCATGAGTGTGGGATGGAGCGGGTCTTGTGCGCGTTCATGAGTGTGGGATGGAGCGGGTCTTGTGCGGGTTCATGAGTGTGGGATGGAGCGGGTCTTGTGCGCGTTCATCACTCCGTAGCGCCGCCTAGCGCCCGCACACGGCAGTGCAGCGGAGTCTAACGACGTCTTACATTGTCTGGTAAGCAGAAAGTCAAAGCCACTGGACTTGTTATGTGATCTCGAAGACAATTCGATACTCATCAGAGCTATGGGCACAGCAGATCTGATGAAACGTGTTCAAGATTATAACACAAGGCCTATTGCAGCGCGGCTAGAGACGCAGTGACGACACGAGCCTCTGCTGGACGGACTTGTGAGCGAAGGCGGGGGAAAGTAGACGTTTAAACACAGAGCAATGGAAATCCTGGAAATGTGTCGATGTTTCTATTAACGTTAACTTTTGTAAAGCAGTCTGAGGACATTTAGTTTTGCGGGAGCAAAGGGCTTGGGCCAAACGGGAGCTTGTTGGCCCCTTGTCTTGGGCTTCGCGTCCTTGGTCTGGAGCTGGATATTACTGCTTAAAGGTGCCGTTTGTAATGTTTTAGACGTGGGATAAGCATAGAAATTCAAACAGTGATTCGTAATATTGCCATGCAACAAATATATCTCTTCTAGTTTCTTCATTTCAGACTTCTGTTTTTTTTAAATTTTTTATTTTTCCGGCCCAGAAATTCGCTCCGCCCTTTTTTCCTTAAAAGGCAACTGGCATGACGGGCATAGTTCCATCAGATGGAGTGAGGGTAGTTAATGAAGTGATCATGACCGTGCCCTACTCCCTCCGAAGACTAAACCCTCCACAGTGAGGACTCTGTATGGGACAAAAGTAACAGCCATTTGGAAAGCACTTGAACATAATTTATATTAAAAAAAAAAAAAAAAAAAAAAAAAAGTTGGTGTTTTATTGTGGCACAATCACCGACACTCGTGTTAAACGAAAACAAGTATCGCGATATAATAATGAACAAATGCACCAACCTGCACCAAAACTTCCCCTCGCTGCAGCCAATTGAATTTAGGGACTGCAGTTCACTTAGCCTGGTTTTGTAAACATACTTAAAGTTATACCATTGTCTACAAACTAACTAATTCCTTATTAAAAGTGATGGGCTCATGTCCCCTGAGTATACAAATGTTATCACATGTTTATGCTGATATTTCATAATGTTAACTACAAAAACACACCACACCGTTTTGAAGGGCCCTTGGAAGTAAACGTTTTTCATCACTTCAGTTTGAAACGACCCTACAAACGGCTGCCGTGAGCGGTCCCAATTCAAAAGTTCAGTCCCTGGTCATCTCGAGATTGCGCTCCTGGCAGATGTTCCTCTGCGTGCCATCACACCCTGGCAACTCATCCACAAGGCAGCTGCACGTCTTGCCTTCAACCTCCCCAAGTTCTCCCACATCACCCACTGCTGCGTTTCCTCCATCGGTTTCATGATTTAAACCCTGATGCTTGCCTACAAAGCCAAAAGCGAACCAGAAGAAACCTACCTGAAGACACTTCTGAAAGCCTGCTCGACTTGACCCACCATCACTCAAGAACCATGCATCAAGACTCTTCTCTGTATTGACACCCAGGTGGTGGAATGAACTTCCCCTGGCAGTCTTCAAGAAGATTGAAGACCCACCTCATTACTAACCCCTCTCTAACAGGGTTTTAGCCTGATGGTATTCTTAGACCCTGACCTATTTGTACCAGCATGAGGGTTTATTTGATTTTTTTCGATAGACTAAAGCACTTCTGGAAGTCAAATGCTGTAAATGTAGCAGCATAGTGGGGCAAACGATGACACCTGGTGGCCAACACCCGTAGAAGGTCGTTTCACTGAAGTACACATGAATTCTTCAAGTCAATTAAAACGATTAGCAAAAAAATATTTGATTTACATTTATTTATTTTCCAATCCACAGTTATGTCTATCAACATATTTCCTAGATTGTAGGTGGCAGCATATTAAGACAAACATCCATGTGAAATTTTGCTTAATAAAACTGTACAATAACTTGGCTATAATGAGGAAAAAACTGCACCCCACAGAAACTTTCCGAGAAGATGGCAATTGAGAAAAAAAAAAGAGACCCTCTCCCCAGAAAACAGAAGAGCATGGGCTTTCAGGAGTACTGTATTGGCTGAGTATGCTCACGCGAAACAATACAAAACGTAACAACACACATTAAAATATGTTCCTCCATGCCTGACTGGGAAACAAAAAGATACATGGGATTTTGTTCTTGTCAAACAGTATTCTGGCAGATTCAGAAATCAGACAACTTTTCTAAAGGGTATACATAATGGATGTTTCAAATTTGTAAACACTAAGTATCATGCTGCCTCTTTTGTGCAAGAAAACTTGTAGGACACACATTATACAGAAATGGCCAATAGTCTCAAACACATGGCGCTTCCAGGCTGAAGCAGCTCCTCCTTCTACAGATCATCAAGCAATTAGCTCACCTTCAAAAGTGATTTCAATTTTATATTTGACTGATGGAGAATATATACAACCAATTATCTTAAAATGCACCATTCCCTTTAAATAATATACTAAAAGTATTTATTTGTAAGTATCTGAAATTAAAAGTATATATATATTTTCCAAATATATAAATATATTATAATATCATTAAACTGACAATGAAGACAGATCTGAGAGTAAAAGACACTCCTCGAAGCTTGCCATTAACACATCTTAGCATCTTGCTTTCTCATGTTTTGGTCCTTCTGAAAGAAACAAATGCCAAAAAATAGTTACAATACAAACTACAAAAATATCAATAAAATGACTTTCATGTCATTATAATACAAAACATAGTGCAAAACCACACAATTGCTTGTACAAAAAAAAGAATATGAAGCACAGTAGCGCAATTCATTTTCAGTTCGTTCAACGCTGAAAATTCTCCATTTGGGTAGGTATTTACACAAACGTCACGGCAAGCAAAGGAGTGACTCACTGTATTTCTAGGGAGATCATGACACCAGTCTTTCAGATCCACTATAACAAGCAACTCTGCATGTCAGACCCTCTCATTTTGGGAACAAGAGCAATCAGTACTAGCTAAGCAACTCTTTGGTGTCAGACAAAAACATGGCAACCATCCCCAGTTGCTTTGTGCCAGCACTCTCAAATGTGTCTTCAAATGTCCAACTATTTACAACATTTGGCAGCAATTTGGAAAGAGAACAGAAAAGCGTTGTCCTTCATTGGTAAATAAAGAACAAAACAAAAAAGAAAAAAGAATGCTCCGAAATAAACAAGTAGCAGCAAATTCTTGCACCTCACAGACAGAAATGAAGAAAATGACTCGACACAAAAAACAAAAAAAAATCTCCATTCAGAATTTAAATTAAACAGGTGCTATGGCATTTCTATAACCATATGTGAGCACACACATATTCCTGCATATATGTATGTTCACAAAGACACACAGACATACACATAGATCGAGGTTAGCATATTTGCATGATAAGCAAAGGCAAAAAGAGAAGCCTCGCTTATGTACAGATTGGGGAAATGCTGACAAACAGCATGGAGTTGCTTAGTGGTGCTCGGTCACTTCCTCTGCAGCAAACACAAAGATGGCTATAGTCGCTTCTCTGTGCTGGATGACACACATGCATTTGTCCAAAGACAAAAAACTTACTTTGGGGGGAAAAAATGGAGATGAATAGAAGAGAAACATCTTTCCTCCACCTGAGAAAAGGTGGACTCTGGCCTGTGTAGAAGTTTCACTGCAGGGTGGTCCTGTTTCGGATTTGGCCAGAGACATGCTGCTGCCTTATGGGGTCTCCTTATCCCAGAGCAGAGGAGCTGAAGCATTATGGGAACATGGGAGAAGGAGCAAGACTCTGCATACATAGAACATTCTTAAGTTTCCACCAGGAAATGAACAAATCCACTACATCAGTTATCACAAGTCACTGCAAGTCATGCCCCACACTTTTTAAGTCTTAATCAAGTTTCGCCACATGAACAAAAATAGTACACATGCTCCAGGATATAGTTCTCCAGTGTATGATTATGCAACCACTCATAAACTACAAATATTCAGCAGGTGAGTAGACCATGCTCAGTTAATTTACCCTAATATTTGTTTGGATGCACATGATGAGTGTCTAAACCAAAAGCTTTTAGTGGACTTCTAGGGATCTGATCAGTGTAAACCAACACGTCCTTTTTGAAAAGGACTGAAAAGAAAGACCAGCACAATTCTACTTCTTCAGTGGCCAATCTGTGACCCAATATGGCAGAATGATCACATGCTATATGGTAATTACAGCACATTACCAGCCCTTTAGAGACGAAATTAATGACACCAATCACATTTCTGGTGTTCAGTCCATGTGGAATTAAAAGAAACAAAAAAGTGTAAAAAGCTAGGTCTCTAAACAAAGTTACTAGACATGCTATTTATTTAGATCTATGTAATCAGTAGGCATTACACCAGGCAATGCTATGGGCATAACATTTACTGTACTCTTGCCTCGTTTATTTATGGAAATAATCACCACAATCCGTTTTCTTTTCTTTTTTTATGAGTAGAATGGCAGTGAAAAATGACAGCACAGATGATGATAGCAAGTCACACAGCCAGAACTCATGTTGAGTGCCCTATCCTGTAACAGAAAGGAGCATTTTTGCAACAGGAAAGGGGGCTCAACCTCTCAAAGTCCACCTAGAGAAAATTTCACATTCCTTCTCCCCTCCTTCATTCTCGCTCTCCGTTCAGCTCCTCAGCTCAGCCCGAGTGAGATGACTGAGGTAACATTGTGGCGTTGTACTTGGCGAGAATGGACATGGCCTTTACCCTCGAGAAAGATAGAAGAAGGAGGAAGAGGGGAAGAAGTGGGAATGGATGTGCAGCCCAGAGATAAAGGACCCATGACTCTGCATGGCCATCAGAGCTGATACCACTTCTTATCCTTGTACTTCAACATCACCTGAGAGACAGAAGTAAGAAAGAGTGATTATGCAGTCTCAAATCATCATCATCATCCTAATTTAAAATCACAAAGTTTAAACATTTAATATATACTGTATATTTCTTATGTGATATGCTTATGCAAGCAATGAACTTACATCATGCGCATGCTTGGAAAACGAGTCTGCGCTGGACATCATGGCCGCCGTCCTTTCCTCCAGCTCACCGAGTTTCTGTCCTCTCTCGTCCAGAGCTATCCGGGCACGTGCCAGCTCGCCCACCACGCCCGACGCTGCCCCCTTCATGCCCTCCATGCTGCCTGGCCCTGGAATGTGCTGGGCAAGACTGCGTGAGGCCTTCCCCGCTGCCAACTCACCGACTGTGAATGCAAGATCAAGGACAAACAAGGGTAATGATGTCCATGTAGAACTGGTGTCCATAATGCAGTTTCCCCTTTACCACTGACATGATGCTGGTGCAGGAGTCAGTGCTCATTTAGAAAACCAGCGGCAACCTGGTTTAAAGAGCCAAACCATTACGTCATCAGATGTTTCATTTTCATAATGTGCGGCATTAAATAATAACTGTGGAAACAACTGATTGAGAACATGTTTTTTTACCATACAAAGTGGAATCCTTCAGTCTCTACACACAGCACAGAGACATCGTCATTAGGCTCAGCCTCAGACGCTTTGTCCATGGCTCACAGAGCCATGTACTTTTTGTACACTTAGCTGGCCACATACTTCAGAATCTTGAAGGTTGCTCTCCACATTTCCAAATTTTGCTGGCTGAGAACCGGCCCTTTTGCGGTGAAACATTTTGGAACGGTTTCAGATTAGGCACCAGCACAGGAATCTTGTCGTTGGAAAGGTTCCAAGTGTGGTACTATACTCCTACTTTAAAGCCATCAATTACATACTCAACTTCAATTGACGCACACAACATCTAAGCTGAGTGTGCTTCTGATACTTACAGAGATCCTCTCTATCCAGGGATTGTGCCCCACCTCCAAAAAGACCCTTAAAAAAACCTCTGTTAGGAGCCTCTGGTGTCTCTACTGGTGTGAACAGCTCTCCCAGCATCTCCTGCAAACATCAACACGAGTACTAATTATGTATATTAAACATGCTTACAAACAACACGCATGGTAAGTGCAGTGTATAAAACACACCTACACCCACAGAGTGTGTGGGGGATGTCTGACCTGTAGGTTGTCGCAGGTTTCCTGACTGTAGGTGATTCTCTGGATCTCTGTAGGGGAGGTGAGATACAGAGCCTGGCCCAGGTTGGAGAAGCAGAAAGTTCGGGCTATCCGCATGTCTGTTAGAGGCAGATAGTTCACGTCTAGCAGCGGCCGCAAACTGGGCAAACTGACACAGAGAGCAGAGGCTGAGTATGCCAGAAGAAAAACAAAGATTTTGCAATGCTGATGCTAACACTTCACAATTCCATGCGACACCGTGATTACAAAGAAGGCAAGTTTTTAACATCCCCTCAGGCAGCAGCAGAGTCACCTGCATACCTCAGAGTCATGATGTGCCCGTTGGCACAGAAGCAGGCGAAGCCGATGCCAGCAGGCATGACCACAACATCGGCCCTCAGCACATACGAGGCCTCAGTGATGTTGTGTTCAAAGGTGCTGTTCTGCGATGGCAGGGCCACCACTTTGGCCTGTTTTTCAGAACACACTACAGCGTAGTGGCCGTCTTGGTTCTCCTGAGAGGAAGGGGGCGAGGCAGGCCGTCGCCGTCGCGTCCTCTCCCTCTCCTCCTCAGGGGCGTTGGGCTCGTACCAGCACTCAGAGGCAGGAGGTTGCAGAGAGCCGCTAGAGTCCATCAATGCCATGCGCAAAATGCCTCCTTTCAACCGAACTACTGAGCCTGGGGGAGAAAAGCAGAGAGATGAGACACATGCATCAGGTTGCCTGCAATTTAATACTGTAACATTTTACATACAGTAGATATGCAATTTGCATAATGAAGTTTCTCCCAAATCCCCTTAGGTCACGCGGTCTTAACCTTGGTTATGCCTTTAAAGTTTTATAAACGACAATGATGACTGGGACTCTTACCACAGAAGGAGACGCCTACAGTTTGCTGCAGCCTCTGCTCCGGGGTAGAGGGCACATTGAAGGAGATAACTAGCATAGCGCCCAGAGAGCTGCCCAACCAAAGGCTAGGGGAAGCTGCCACATCACTCTTTCTGGACAGAGAGTCGCAAAAGTGCAAAGAAGAGATGACCTCGCGTGATTCTTTGTCAATACTGGTCACACTGGAGCTGCGTGAGCGGGTGAAGGAGTTGTCCTTGGCATCTGCCAGCAAAAAAAAACAAAGAGGCAGAAGGGAGAACACAGGGCTGTTTAATATAAAATATGCGCTTTGAAAACATCAGGGAAATCTGTAGCTAAAGGAGAAACAAAACAGAGCAGTTGCAGCAAATTAATTTGTGAATTTATGCATTGTTTGCAATTGTCTGAGGAACCATGAGGTTTAATAATAATTACTGACAATCACGGAGTTGCTTTGCTTTGTACATGTACAAGCATAGCCCTGGAACTGCACACGAAACACTTGGTCAGTAAGTTAGCATTTGAAACTACAGGGGGCAGCCAAATATATTTTCAGTGTAATTACAGTACAAGAAAACATCACGCTTTTACATTACACTACAAGATATTTACATTAGCATCACATGCTTGCAGAAAATCCAGAAGAATGTCTAACACAAACAGGTACCCAAAATAACATGCAAGGACCTTTCAGTTTCCAAAAGCTATGACAATGTCAAGATTCAGCAGCAGTCCGAGTTACAGCACTTCATTAAAGACAACGTGAAACGGAAATCCGAACGCATTTTCTCCCCGCAACGCGACACATCTCCGACGCATATTTGGGCAGGTGGGACTTTGGTTTTATCCATTGCCATTTGATTAGCTTGTGAAAAAGTTAATGGGTATCACTGCAAGCGCAAGCTAACTCGAGGTGAAACATGACATAAAATGATTGGCTATTATATATTTTTTGTCCCACCCGCAATTCTACCATGACGTAGGTCTTTAGGAGTCGCTGCACCTTAGTGAAAGATTACAGACAAAGAAGAAATGTGTCTTTTAAGTGATAAGTACAGATGAATCATGCACAATCTGATCAAGTACACGAGCTAACAAGTTAAAAAAGGTCAGTTTTGATTTCAGGTTGTCTTTAAATGTATCCTGCAGAAACCAGATTAAAGAATGCAATACGGGGGTCTGGTTTCCCAACAGTGTCTTAAGGCCAATTCACACCGAAAGTGTTTACACAGGTGTCGCTAAACAGATACCCTTCCATTTTAATGCTTCAATCTAAATCAGCTCATGTACGTAAAAATGCAACCCCATCCATCCTGCTGGCTTATTTTTTTCCCCAATTTCTTTTTCACTTGCGCGAAGTGAAGTGTAAGCTTTATAGAAATCCAATCAAGAATGTTATGATTGTACAGCCTGTAGCTTGTACGGTAATGATGCTCATTATACCAACATGGGGAACACAAATATGCTGTTTTTTCACTGTCCCATGTGACATTTTAAAATGTGAACTGGGTTTGTAATTAAATCTGGTCCAACTTTGACTGCTCCCACCCCCAATGTTCCAATGACACTGTTGTAAGTATGGGCATTTGTTGTTTTTTTTTATAAAAATGAAACGTGCTGTTGCTCTATTCTCGCCGAGAGCGCTTATAGAATAGAATAGAATAGAATGCTATTTATTGTCACACATATACAAGTACAGTACAGTGAAATTGATTCTTCGCATATCCCAGCATGTTGGTAAGCTGGGGTCAGAGCGCAGGGTCAGCCATGATACAGCGCCCTGGAGCAGGGAGGGTTAAGGGCTTTGCTCAAGAGCCCAACAGTGGCAGCTTGGCTGTGCTGAGGCTTGAACCCACGACCTTCTGATCAGTAGCCCAGTGCCCTAACCACTGAGCCACCACTGCCCCTTATGGAGGGCAAGTGGTGTAGATTGGACTACGCAGGCTAGAGTCCGGTGTGAATTCTAAGTTAGAGTTAAGAGGGAATGATCCTCCGTCTACAATGATCTGCTATGACACTTCTGAGAAACCAGACAGAGGTTAGTCCCACCAAACCAATTATCAATAAATTAGCATTGAGTGATATACTTCATGTAATTCTAATAACATCTGCCTTGACTTGACAATTTTTCTGTTAAAAGATAACATGGATAACAAGAGAAATGCAGTGTTACATGTCATTAAATATCAAAACGTTGCTCTCCAGGGCGTACTTAATTCCCTGCTTTAATCTGTCCAATGTAGGTAGAAAAATCCAAAACGAGTGCAAATAACTTGTTTCAGCCACAACAAACCCTAAGTTAGTGAGCATATTTAAAGCCGCAGATCCCAGAGGAGGAAAAAGAGTTAGTACAGGCAGCCAGCCTGGGTTAGCCTCTGTAAGGACAGATCAGGGCCACTCACTAGAATTGGGCATAAAGTGAGTCCTGTGAATAGTTGCTGCTTTTCTTCTGGACACTGCTTCCTTCCCATCACACATACGTTTCTCATCAGGGAGAGAACACTGCCGCTGTACAGTCCCTTTCACACACAGCGTAAAGAATCAAAGAGCCAAAGTAGGGATACTAATGGTCTCGCACACAGACTGGCACACAAAACATTAAGCCTCATTCACCCTCACTCAGCACTTTTTAATGCTGTTTTAATTAATTGTTTCTCCCTTACTAAAAACATTATATATTTATACATGTTGCACATATACACAACAAAAGTTCAGGCTTACCATCTTGTTTCTGATCAGCAGGCAAGCTAAATTTCCATGACATCTTAGCTGGAAAAAAAACACACAATAGTTCTCAACAAAAGTATGTGTCTAGGAAATATGGCAATCTCTGGGTAGATTGAGAATGATTAGTCTTTTAGAGTCTTCCTCCATTAGCTTGAGAAAAAAGGCGACCGAGATGCAAATTATAATAGAGTAGATCATGATGCAGAGAACTCTACTGTAGCCTTGGAGAGATTTACATTTGTTCTTAATAGATTTAGTTACATTTTGTAATTAGACCATGCATGAAGGGATTAGTAAAAGTGAGGACCAGCACCATCCAAGCTGAACATCAGATGCCTCATTAGACTCAGAGAAATTCAATGCGTCACTGATTTGTCTGTAGGATTCCATATGCAGAGCAGTGTGTTAAGCATTATATGAAATGTGACAGAAGCCTGTATGCACATGTGTTACCCTTGCAATGCATCACCATCCTGTGCACATTGCCTGTAATGTTAAACAAGGTTAGTCACTGGATATACAAGAAGCACAAGATAGAATAGAGAAAGAACAGTTAGTGAAGGATCGTTGTTTTGAACCCAGCTGTCAATTAATGAATGAAATTAGCTACAACAGAGGCACCATTAGCTTTTCCAGAAGAGAGTCATCAAGGAGATAGACACCCAACTATCATGCCAAAGAATATTAACATTCTCAAGTCTGTAGGTATTCCACATATCTTCTTATGGAATATTGTGTTTCTACATTGACTTACTAATTGCACTGAAGAGTTATTGGTTAGCACAAATGTCACTTTGATGAGCTGCTCAGACTTTAAGCACTTGTGCATTAGTGGAAAGAAGATTAGAGGGAAAAAAAAGAAAAAAAAAAAAAAACTCATACAGTACCAAAGTCATTGGCAACACTCTTTGATATCACTCTGCTTTTCGACTTCACTGAAAATGTTTTAAAAAACACGTCAGTAAGGAGCATCTACAGCATCAATACAAAACTTGGGTAATAACAGTGAAAATGCCAATACCATACCCCTTTCAAAGAAATTTTGTATGCCGTCATCATCAGAATGGCAGGGGGAGTCAGAGCCTACACAGTGACAATATATTCATATAATTATCTGCCATTGTCCAGTGGCTGGCCATGCTGTTGTCCATCAGCTGTCAACTTCATGAACACACTTTGTACACTGGTAGAAACTGTTCTGTTCAGCACATCAGTTACCATATGTACTAAGCACTGGGTTTATATATAAAACCTGTACAGGCTTGGGGAATGATTTAAAAAAATTATAATAGCTCTGAAAAGCATATATGGTAAAGAAAGAAATAATAATTACCTGATGTAGGAGACTTGCACCGATCTTCTGAGGCAGCAGGCCCATCGTGGCCATCACAGAGACCTAGTGAACAAAAACGCATTATAGAACTAATGCTAGACAAGTTAATGTGATGTGCAAGTAGTAAGCTGAGACAGTCACTTAGACAGCCACCACAGAGCAAATGGAAGGAAGAGAGCAGACAGAGAGAGTGAAAGAGAAGTGTTAAATGATAACAAATGACTTACTGAGATAAGAAGAGCGCAGTTTTTTCACAGATTCAGAATAAAAGCTAGAGAGGCCGGACATGCAAGACTTCGTATGTAGATTGTCTTTACCAAACCACAGAGAGAGACCAACAGTGCAAAGGTGAGACAAAGCAACCACAGAAAATAATTACAATTAAATTAAAATGCCCTGGAACACCCACAACCTAAAGACTTTAGTCCGAATTGTGTGACTTAAAGCACATACTCAGTTTAAGTCATTAAGTCACTGCAGGTAGGATCCTATGGATTCAGGAATTAACACATGCAAACGGAATCGTAGGTTCTTAACGTACAGTAAGACTTATGATATGTATTTGCATAATATTCCATCTAGCTGCTTGTTGAAGCCATAAGCAGCCTTCAAAATTGTAAACAGGAAGTTATGTTTTGCCATGTGCATTAACCATTAGAATTTGAACAGCAAAAGTTTTTGGCTCATAACGAATGTTATAACATATTTCGGATCATTATTCATCTTGCTATAGGTACTGGTATACTTAGTATTATAGCACTAGAGGTATAGCACTAAATGTTCACCTTATAAGTGTATTGCATATTCTCATTATGGTGTCTGTCTAGAAACGGTGATGGGTGTAAATATCTATGAAGTTGATCATGCACAAATGTGCCAGCAAACAGGAGGTTCATTCTAGTGCATCGATTATATCAAATCGCCCTCCCTTATATTTTCTTCCATTATATCATATAATTATGTTTTGTGGTTTAATACAATATTTGCTTGCGTGTTAGCTGTATTTTAACCACTATACCTATAACTAAACTTAGCGGATCAACAATAAAACCACTGTGTTAAAAAAACCTATGACATGTCCAAACGACAACCAAACAAAACATCAAACCCATGAAAGAAATGAGAAACTCATCACTGTCAGCCAAGTTTAGGGCTGTAATTTAAGCACCGAGTGGAGCTGCAATGACACACATGATAAGCTACATTAAGTCTCAGACGTATCTTAGAAACAAGGAAAGGTTGGAGCCGTATGCAATTCCTTAAAGCACAGTTGACACTTTCAGCTGACAGTATTTGTTTTCATTTTAGTATTACATCCACTAATAATGTGAAAAACAGCTCAAAAAAGATGTAATCTTGTTTATAAATTTTGATGAAGTAGAATGTACAAATGTAAAAATCCAAAATCACACAAAAACCAATCAAAAGAATTCACAAAATGGGAAAAAATTCAAACGGAATCCATAGGGCCCTGAGCTAGTAATGGGTAAATCAGGTACACGAATCAGTCCTAGACTACCGTGGTTTTCCAGGGCTTTGAAAATAGAGTGCATAGCAAGAACATGTACATGCTTGGACAAGAATTTAAAAAACAAAAACAAGAATAAAAAAACTAATAAAAAAAACTGACAAAGAAACAAAAAAAGACAACACATTAAGACCTAAAAGAGTGAAATTGATGACTTCATGAACATTATTTGTTCTGATTGTGTTTGCTGTTTGTTTAAGTGTTAGCGGTCATGGAGCACAGCAGAGCCTCTGCTGCCTTTCAGCCAAGCCTGATGATCAGGGAAACAGCCTGCACTGCCTCCTAGCCATATAGATGGACACACTGAATGATGCTCACTCACCCAGTACATGATTATTAGCCTACAAGACATGCTCGCTGCTCACCTCCAGAGGGCTGCCTGGCTTTGCGGGGTGAGCGCGGCTGTCTCTGGTGTGGATCAGAGGAGCCGTACAGTTCTGCTGTGCTCGCATTGAGCAGCAGAGTCTTCTGAATGTAATCCACCACTGCCAGGCCATTACCATTACCAAAGACCACTCTGTGGTGCAAGAGTAAGAGACACACAGGTTGATAAAGGCAGAATTGTTAAAGACTACGTATTCTTATAAATTAGTGTTAAAACGATATGAAAAATTCATTGTATAATAACCATTCAACCCAAAATTCTGGTTTTCAGGATATCCTGGTTATCTGCTTACTTCACATTTTCAAAAAAGGATGACATTAAATACAGCGGTGGTGTAAGTGGATTATAGCCCTATTCAGATGGTATTAGTTCCTCAGAGTGACATCTAAAATAAAATATTTGCACGTCTGCTCCGTGATAAAACTCTTGCATCTGGACGGATATGAAGTAACATGGCACAAGCTGGATTTTCGCTTCAGACTTGGTGATCACAGTATTGGATCATGAATTTATTTATAGAAAACCTCAATCATGATATTGTGGCAGCTTTATGGTCGCTGTAGCAATCATTACAATAGCCGATTTAATCAGCTTGAAGGATTGGGCGCTTTCTGTAAATTGATTTTCTTTTTCTTTCTAATGGGCCCCAGTCAAGACAGTATGGTGACAAAGTAACACGCCCCTTAGTAAATACATTTCTTCCAAGGGAATCTTCCAAAGAATCCATACGTGATTTCAGGATTTGCTGAAAGTATTTAAACAGTCTCTGAAAACACGTGCAAAGATGACAGTGCAGCAGTGGTGAAAAACATTTTCCAATACAAGAGGCAACATCTTGTAAAATCCCAGAGATGTCTATCCGGACGGCACACTGCAACAAGTTGTGTATCTAATATTTCTCATTACGAGACATTTGTTGTATAACCATATTATAAAACGTTTTTTATTCATTTGTAATAATATTTCAAGCATTTATCCTTTAGTTCAGTGAAAAACAGTAAGTAATTTGGACTGGAATTTGTTCAGAGGAAGGGCCCCCGGAGCCTTCACCTCTTTACCAAAGCTATATAGAAATACTGTTTTCTTTTATTTTTATCTGTCCAGTTTGTTTAAAATTTTTAAAAAAATAACGCTATTGTTAAAATCTTGTAGCGTACATCAAGGGCTGTGCTGCACCTAGCATTAATGTTTGTGATGTCATTGTCTATGCTGATATAGCATAATGTTGACGGTATAGCTATTTCAGATTTCCTTATGCCAAAATACGGTCATACCAGTACACAATCACACCGCTGTTGTAAATATATGCAAGACATGTTAACTGGTATGCAGGGGCTTACAAGCCATAGGCAGAGTTGACAGCCAGGCTGGTAATCTGCAGTGGTGGCTCCCCGCTGACCCACACCAGCTGAATAACCAGTTCCACCTGGTAGCCTGGGGATTGCTTGAGTGGAGTGCTTCTAACCCTGAAACACACAATGAGGCAGTCATATGCTAAATCCAAACAACACAACACACAACAGCTAGGGAACTATTATCAAAAAAAAAAAAGTTACAGGACTACTTCAGCAAAGCACTAATAACTTGAGTGTGAATATAAGTGCTTTGTATACAACACGTTTTAAAAACGGAAGATCGCAGAAAGACGAGAACTTTGTCTTTTAGGTAATAGATACTGATGAATCGTGCATAATACGACCAATAACAAACTAACAAGGTAAAAAAGGTTTTCAGATTTTCTTTATGGCCAGAACTAGCAAAAGCATAAGCGAAGCACAAGTGAGGGTCATAATACTTGAGGCAGGGCACGTTATCGCGCAGTCCGTCAGTGGAGTTGTTGCTGCTGGTGGACAGGTGTGGATGTGGTGCACTGGACTGAGGGCTGGACGAAGCTCCTGGCGTGGACACGGCCGAAGCATGGTCCCCTCCACCATCCGGAGAGTCCACGTCATTTAGCTCACACTGCATCCGCACCTCCAGAAGCTACACACGCGGGCACACACACACACACACAAACATACAAACATTTTTGTAGCTGTACCAGTTACACACCATGTTTGAGGATGCGCATTTGTTAGACATTGTGCTTAAGTACATGTGAACACAAGTGTTTTGCAGCACAATGCTTTGCTATTATGTAGGAAATATGAAACACAATGGGGTTTTTGCTATTGTTTCATGAGTGTGTGTCTCAAGGGAATCCTAAAATACTCCACCAGGTTTGACCTATCAAAAAAATTAAGGACACAATGATGAAAGCCTACTAAAAAACTGTAGTGTAGATCCCCGCTCCTTTGAACTGTTTACTGAACACAGGCCATTGTGTGGTGAGCGTTAGTCATACCTGAACTACCTCTGTGGTGATTTCCTGTTTGCTGAACCGGTAAACAATAACGTGGGCAGAGACTCCAGCCACACACAGCATGCGGCTCTCTGGGCACCAGGACAGACTCTGGATGGCAAAAGGGTCTTCATCCACTATGTCAGTGCTGGGCTTTTCCTCCTTGCTACGAGCTTTCTCAAACACTTTGGCTGTTTTCAGCTTGTACAGCACCTGCAGCATTACTGCAGGATAACAGCCATAATTATCATGCCGTTTCAATTTACACCGTATTACTCCCAGAAAACTTTACCGACATATATCAGGACGCTCCATTGACATTACATAACATGACAGAACATGAAAGGTCCAAAATTATATTGATCATTTGGCACTCACGTGCAGAAGCATCCCAAAATTTGACTGATCCATCAGCGTGTCTGTAGTTCATAAAAAGACACACAAAAAAAAGTCCAGCAACACAGTAAGAAAAATGCACATATGATTACAAAAACTACTCCATGGAAATAAGGGACAGCCCTACATAAAATATATTGTCGCTGTCCAAAGAAAAACATGCATCTCCACTCCTCCCCCCTTCATTCCTTTTTAAGTGTTCCACTATCTAATGTGGCACCTCTTTTGCACTAACTGTTTTGTGTGTGTGAAGAAAAACCCACACAGGAAGACAAACACTCACCCTGTGATAATGATCTCTGGATAGCTCTGTGCGCCCTGGCCCCAGTTACCACCACTTATAGGCCATTCCTGGAATTCAATGCAGATTTCAGGTTTTGGCACTGAACAGAACACCTTTTTACAAATAACTGGAGACACATGCATGTGTGTGTGAAAACAGTTACCTTTTTACTGTAGCCCTGTCTCTTCTGCCTGGAGCCCACAGAGTAAAGTGCAGGGATGAGTTCAGCAGGACAATCAGCAAAGTATTCGCAGCACGTCACTGGGGACTCGTGGATCGTCAGAGGATATGGACTTTCAAAGATAGGGTACCTGCATAGGAAGAGGTGAATGTAATCAGTTTTGTAGTCAGAAAGTGGAAACATAATTTCATTTGTATTATTCCTGAGCATACCCAGTTTGTGCAAGGTCAATAACTACTAAATCCTTCTCCAGCAGGGCCACTACAGCATAAGGCTCCTGGAAATCTGTGCAGAGATAGCTGTATTCAGTTTTATACACAAACACTGAACCTAATATAACGACACTGCAGTTGGTGTTCAAACAAAATGAAAAGTATTTGTGCGATGGTGACCATATGCATTTCTCCCTTTTGTACTCCTACTGGTGTAACCCACTGATTTAGCACATCATGCAGTTTATGGAGAATAACTTATTTTCTTCTTTAAAAAAAAAAAGGTAACAGTGTATGCGATAAGGCTGAAGGAGTGGATTACCATTCGAATAGGGAGTTTCACACAGCGTTAGGAAATCCACAATGGGATAGTCCATCTCCAGTACAGCAGTACTCTTTCCATGCATTACAGTCAGACAGGCCCTGCGCCCCACTGTATCATATGAAAGACCTCCAGACAATATCATAAAAGGATCCCTAGACAAAACAACAAAGAACAACAGAATGAAAATCTGCATGATTTCTAGAAAGCAGTCACCCGAAGTTCAGCAAATTCTGCATTTGTATTATACAAATGCACTGATGATTTCCCCCCTGAATCTTACCCAGCTTTGGTTGTTTTGTATTCCACTTTCAAAATGGGTTTGCACGGCTCAGGCTTTTTTCCATCCTTAGGCTGCTTGCCTGAGAGAAGAAAAAAAATCAATCCAGGAGAGATTTCCATTTGATTTATTCTGTTTAAATTAAATATGTGGATGCTATTTATCCCCATTTTTTAAGACCCTGATTCAGAAATCTGTAATACAACGGCCATAAGCTGAGGTAAACATGTGCCACTACCTTTAAGCCCTGGGTCTAAATGGAACACATGGAGTACGTTTGGACAGGAGCTTTACCATGTGGTGTAATGATCTGTGCCGGCTTGGCAGGAGCGCGTATATTCCATGTGGTAAGTGTACCATCTGAATGACTGCACACAAACTGTTTCCCCTCATGGTGCCAGTCCACGGAGTGGATCGCCTAGAGGCCAAACAAAGGATGAGCAATTAAACACAGAACATCCAGGCAAACAAGAGCCATGCAATACTGCGGTTTCTTATGGGAAGAGAAAATGATTGGTTTTGATACTTTCAGTTTTTAACCTCACGGAACAGATAATGTAAGGTGTCAGACATAAGTAAAACATTAAATTACAATGAGATACCAAGTGCTTATTAATTATTTTGTGAGCTTGTGATTGCTGAACTGGTTCTGGGGATATTTTGTAAGGAAAGTCTTAAAAGAAAGCTTTCCATGCATGACAGCCAGCACCAGCACATAACCACAAACATGGCTGGCAGATTAGTTAAAATTTTTTAATACAATTTAAAAAAAGAAAATTTAGGCTGTGTTCACACTAGGCATTTTCTTTTGTGACGATTATTTTTTTTTTTAAAGCAACACGCACACTGTACCCACAACAACACTACTACCATCACAGAGTTCTGCCTTGTATCCAATTGTACCAGCTGACAAGCTAACTTCGCTAGCTATCTGGGTTAGATATATTAGAATTAATGAAGATTAAATTTATTTCTAGCCTGATTATGGTGAGTAGGAAGCTGCTTGCCTGAACTTTGCACTGACATCTTGATTTTCTGCCTGCAAAGTCAAACCGGCACTCCACCCTTTATCTTGGTTGTTTTTACCCTGAGCTGCAACCTGATTAGCTGTCTAATGAATAAAAAGCACTTGACATAACTACTTGTTTAAACTGGCCGCATTCTGGTGAGCGCTTCCCAATGGTTCATATGTAAAATATGCTTTGGTAGTTGAGGGAAAAACGGCCAGTGTGAACACAGGCGTAGAGTGTGGTTTTGATGAAAGCTGAACAAAGCCTTTTTCCTGCTCCAACACACCAGATTCATCTCATGAAGGACTTGGGAAATCAAGTGGACTAAAGCAAAGAAAATACTACCCCATGCAGTGCTGAGGTCCTCTAGCACTGCACTCTCGATCTAGAACTGTACTTAAAAGGTGACAATTCTTTTGAATCTGCATTTAAAGCAGAAAGACTCTCTTCAGAGAGAGAGAGAGAGAGACAAAGAAAGAGATGAATGCATTTCAACATTTAACTGCTGCTGTATCCGTCCTGTCAAAATGTACTAATTTGTGTGACTTTTTAAACAAGCTTACAGTGGGGGGAAAACTTAAGTGCAAGCTAAATATGTGTGGGATGTGTTTCACTTGAATCAGCACAATGCTCAATGTGTTCTGTCAAACTTACCGGCTGATGGAAAGGAACTAAACAATTTTACCATAAATCAATTAGCAGAAGCAAAACGTTTCAGCTTGCCATATTTTTTGTGCCAGGTTTATTATAAAACCAGATTAATCAGAGTTCTAGACCATCAAGAATTGTCAGTAGAGCACACA
>JAOUQW010000002.1:12907844-12936471 GCA_028565825.1 Olivaichthys viedmensis | reverse complement strand
ACAAAGATTGTCTTAGGGTCATTTTTGACCCTTAGGACATGGGAAGTAAAAAGAATGTTAAGACTAAACAAGGGTTAAAATACATACTTCACGCAAAAGTGCTGGAGTATTGAGAAAAAAATGTGTTACTATCCACTTGCTCACAGAACACCAATTAAACTATTGTCAATAAATAAATAAATGTGTACATATGCTGAAAGGAACCATCATTGGGTAGAAATCTGTACATGTAATAAACATTAATAAAGAAATAAAAATAAATCTCATTAAAATGGCAAAGGCATTGGTGTTTGACTGGCTCTTTCTTCTGTAATATTGGCCATCTGAGTGTGGCCAGCTCTCCAATGCACCAAGTGCTAAAGTAGGTTTCCAGTTCAACTAAAAATAAACAGACTCTCCACTCAGGGACCGGCTGTAAGACAGAGCCAAGCCAAAGTAGGGAGAAGAGACTGCGGCAAGGGAGAGGATACAGCATCCACCAACCACACTTGAAAACGAAATCTTTCTACTCTGCTGAAGCCAACATTTATCTTCCTCATAGCGGTTTGCATATTTTTTATATTAAAATAAAACTAAATAAAATAAGGGTTTACTAGAATATACTAGGGATAACTAGGATGTTATCATCATACTGAGCCATGTAGCATATATTTTCCTGATTGGACATTATTCCCGAGCCAAGCCTATGATCGTTTGTATATTATCATCTTTTTCTAAGTGCATCAATGCAAAAGTAGCTATATGAAAAAATATGTGAAATTCCTCATGTGTTGAACCAACATATGCATACATAGCTAGGACAATATTGAAAAGTGAGGCTTTGACATTGAACATTACTGAAGACCTTTGAAAACAGGCCAGAGAAGTAGGGAGTGAAATAGGTCTGTCACTAGTACACTAAGAGAGCAATTTGTAAAAATGATAAATGGCCTTCAGGTTTCATGGGAAACCTTTTGAAAATAGGACAAAGCAGGCTTCCTAAACCGCCAAAAGCCAATACAAGTCTTTGTATGGATCTTTGTCCTTTATGTTATTTGGAATTTAGACTAAAGTCCGATCTGGTTTATATTTTACACTGCACTAGAATGTCAACTGTCTAAAACTGAACAAAATGACTAGTCCTTAATCTTTGATGAAGTAGTAAAAGACTTAATAGCTTCAAACATTACTAGACATAAAATATGCAAAATGGGCAAATTTAGTGCTGGGTGTCTTAAAGAGTGACATTAATTACAATCACTGTCTATTAATTACAATCAGTGTATATTACTGTCTTCATGTATTAATAAATTCATAGATACACTTGGGTTATATTATCTTCCTCATTTATTCAAGCCAATACAGCTAATACTGTATACAATAAATTGCCATTTTGTAGGTGTTAGATATGTGAATGAAACAGTTAGACAATAAGAAGTGTCACTCTACCTTGCAGCTCTTTATCAGGCCACCAGCCCAGATCACATGCCTTGCAGGTGAACTCATCCTGGACGTACTCATTATCCTTACAGGCAGTGCAGATCCAGCAGCAGCTTACCTCTCCCTTCCTGATCACCTGGAAGAATGATACACACCTGCTAAACCTACTCTAATGTGGCAAAAGCATAATCATTGCTATGTAGCAGCACACCAGCAGAAAAAATAAACAGTTCCATGACAGTGGGGATATTCAAGCACATGTTTAAAAATTAAAAAAAATTTATTCAAATCAAATGTATATTCTCTTTGTTTATAATTTTTTAACCATTCTACACATTTGTGAGTCAAATTTAAGAGTTTTTATATGTTCAGGTTTGTCATGCCCACAAGCAATTCTGGTCTCCTTCACACTCACTGAGATTTGTACAACTGGATTACATAGCTCTGTAATGATAAATATCCTCTCACGTTTTCTTGGTACTAATTGCCAATTACATAGACCTTTAGTCTATTGTCATTAATGGAAGACTCACCTTGATCTCCCCTTTAGAACAGGGCTCACTGCAGACCGAGCGGACCATCTCACTCCGGTTCATCTGGATCATAAAATCATCAATACTCAGGATGCCCTCATGCCATGAACCCACATTAATGTAGTCGTACACACCAGGATCCACATACTGCAGATTCATAATGTCGTACCTAAGACAGTGGAAGAGAGTGCCACATTTCTTTTTAAAGAAAAGGCCCACAATGCACACGGTGTACTCACAATGCACTTCACAGATACCCAGAAGCTTTTTATAACATACCATAGTCAATATAAAGCATGTATAAAGCACTTTCAATTTAACTAAGAATTACTTGCAGGGGTTTAATTGAGATTTAGGAGGTGCGACCTCTTTCATGGGTGGGGACCTGTGGGAACAGAGCCGTTCAATTTATGTGTTATTATATAAGAGTTCTTTCATGAAGTTCTTACATCATTATTATTATTATTATTATCATCATTATGCCATGCTATGGGTTAGTTTTCCATCAAATTATAGTACCGGAGCTCAGCTCCACTTGCCGTTCACATAAACCAAAGCTCAGCTCCCTGAGCTCCACCCCCAATTTAACCCCTGGTTACTTGTGATCTTTGTTTCAATAGTTCCGTAAACTAACCTGCCTGGTGAATCCCCGTTCTCATCGAACCACACGTCCTCCCCAGACACTCCAGTGAAAGCGGTCTTGAGCAAGAACTCCAGCAGTTTGCTGCCATCAACTGGGTCCATGGCCTCACACAGGCCCACAGAGCCATAACACAGGTGCTCATGCATGTCGTGGAGACCGTGAGCCATGGCGTAGATGGCATTGATGACGAAACCCATCTTACTGTCTTGCACATAGTTCTCCTCTAGGCTCTCATAACCTGCCAATACAGTCAAGCCAGACAGAGAGAATGTTAACATTTGAGGTGAATTTTTGGTTTTCAGGCTTTGGTTTTTAGTTTACATTTGAAATCAGTACGAGCCACACAGTTTCAACAAACAGGTTGAAAGGTTATTTGCTTTACTAACATAATCCAGTGCATAAAAGCATCTATATAGCCACACAATTCAGCAAATGGCAAATCACACCACAGTTCCTAACATAGTGTAGTGCAGAGTAAAGGAAATGATAAGGTGTCCAAAGAGCCAGAATTCTCTCAAAGCTACAGGCAACAGGACACAATTTTTTTTACTCTTACTGTGGGAATGTGAATAAAAGGACAGGCAGCAATAATGTGCCAAAAACATGCTGGTTTCTATGAAGACATTATCCATTTCTGCAATCCCATTCAGTATTTAATTAGCAATGGACATTACTGTTATTAATTAAGCCAAGAAATTAATTATTTACTATTGTTCTAATTTCTCCTGTCGCATGTCTCTGACACAAATCAGAATAGCTCTTTTACACAAGTGTTCTAAAATCCCTGAAACATCACATTCAAAGAAGCAGAGAAGGTCAAAGGACACCGTATCAGCGCACTGTTTTATGATCTGTACCAAGCCAGCAAGAAGCAGTATCAGGCATTATAGTTGATGATTTGGCAGATAAGGAGAAATTAGAATGTGAGAAGTAAGCTACATCTCTTTCTGATGGGACTTTCACTTTACCTTTTACCCTACGTTCATGTTTAAGTGGGTTGCCGCAAGCAATGAGCAGTAGACTTAACCAAAACATGCTTTGTGAAAACTATTGCCTTTGTATGCGCTCAAAATACATAAACTGAACCAAATAAAATGAAATCATGAAATTACACAAAAGGTGATACTATCATAATAATAACAACAAATGTGAATTTACACATTGTTAACACTTATGAGACCTTGTGTTCATACTATAATGTTTTTAGAGTTCTCATGGGGAAGGAAGGACTGCAGAGTCCTTCTTTCCCATTTCACAAGCCAGTGAGACATCTGCACAAGAGTGTCAAGCTCTTAGCTCTTTCCTACGAGTGTAAAAGGCTGCAGTGGTTGGCTGCACATGTATTTGAAGAGGCATGTGTTAGCTGCCATCTTTCCAGGTTGACAGCTTTTGTGGGCTAGTAGTGAAACCTTCTGTGTGAACATGAACTGTTGTTTGGCTGTGACTAAACTGGAAGAAAAAAGAACTGTTATATAATATATAAATAAATATATAAATTTTCTACTTAGAAAATCGAAGGAAACAAAAAATAGCTAGTTACTTTGGCTTTCTTTTTTAATGACATACAGAAAGAAATTCAAAGTCATTGTGATTCCATTGGTGTTCTGTTAATATATGATAATGTGCCTGATTTATTCTGCATAGGGATATACATTTCTCTGACGCTATGGTGCAAAACCACATTTTGGGCGTATTTTTCACAATATCATGTCAATAGGTTGTTGTACTTCATTTGTTTATGGAGAGATTTTTTTATAGAAATTATAAAAGCATTCACACTTAATGTCTTAATTCTGAAGCCTATAATTCAGCAGTACTTAAGCAACCAAAGGTGCATGGTGGCCCTAAAAGTTCCCTCACTGGAACATGCAGCAAAGCCGGTTGGCGTGTCATAGATAAAGTAAACGTTATTGGGATCTAAATCATATACACACAGTGCCCACAATTTATTATTGCAGTCTGCAAAACATCCCAATAACTTTATATATATTAGAGGTCTACCGATACACATGGCTTCTTCCGTGTTGTGCTGTATTATTATTACTATAATGCTCAGCACCAACAATTAACAGTGGACAGGCACATACTTGCACACCTTAATGACCACGATGATAAAATGATTTAAAGATACAGTAGATGATCGTGATATCAGTTGACCTCTAGCTATATTGCTGAAGTAAAGTGCCTCCAAGCTCCATTCAGAAATATTTACTTACCATCTTGTAGCTCTAGATGGAAAAATAATAGAACAGCAGACTATGACTATTTCTCTGTGTAAGCATTTATAAAAGGTATTTGTTACTGTGCCTTTAGTTCCTATTCTTTTTTAGGGAAGTTTATGGCATATGTGACTTTACTTTGAAATGAAGACGCTGACGAGAACATGGGGGAATGGAAACAGTGATATGAGCTCTGTGCTTACACAAAGTGATGCAAAATAAACATATAGAAAGTGAATGTCAATTGATAAAATTGGGTAATAATAGTTTCATGCGTCTCTCTATATGCATCTGTCTTAAATATAACTCACTTGTCTGGCTAATTTCAGCATTCAGTAATATTCAAATGGGAACGTAAATATATTACACAGAGTTGCAGATGGTAAAAAAAAAAATTGAAAACATGCTTATTGAGCATTGTTTCGCATCTAATGTTTAAGCTTATGCATATGAATACAAATTAATATCCTGATTAGTTAGGCTAAACAAAAAAACTATTTACCTAGGTCACCTTTTCAGTCAGCAAAGAAAATGAATATCAGTATAAAAAGAACAAAGAAGAAGAAACACTTGTAATAAAAACATTCATTAAAAAGGACAGACACTCATTGTTTTTTTCTCCATAGCCACACTATTAGTAGTATTAATAAGGTTTATTGTCTGTGCTGTTCTTTTTCACTAGTATCTTCATATTTCAATAACCCATAGTAGAGACATATTGGGACATTTGAGGAATGAGCCCTCTCATTGGCCTCACCTGAGCAGTTCTTCTTGTAGTTCTTGTTCTCCTGTGGGTGCCCTGGGATGCGGCATTGGAATCGGTGTTGCCAGAACTCAGCGAACCACGGGTTTCTGGTGTTTGTATTGAGGCGCAGCTTCAAGTAGTAATTATCAAAGGACGTAACTTCCTCACTCTGGAGCTTCATGGTTATGCCACCCACAGCTTCCTGTTCGTAGCCCTCCACCACCTCGTCCCTGTCTGCCCAGCCATCACTAAGGGAAGCAGATGATGCAGAGTGTAATTAGCCTCCTAATTACTATCGGCTTCCTTTGCAGACCCGCACCTGCAATGCCTGAGCAAAAACACTTGACACCCTTGAGTGAATTGACCTAGTTTAGCTCAAGCTTATGAAAAAAATCACCACACTCTTATCCCTTCTTTTGAAGCCATGAAATTTTAGCTAAGAAATGCTCTCTCTCAAATTGGTTAGAGGATAAAATCATGGATTATTATATGAAATAATCCAACCTCCCTCTGTATTCTTAAGAGGTGGAAATTAAGCTATGCTGAGTAATGTTTTACATAAATGTGTTGACTTTTAACAAAGTTACATGCATATATTCAGAGAGGGTTCTATGAACTGATGCTTAGAACAAAAAAATATGAATCCCTTTGATGCATATAATTGTTTTACAAAGTATTGACATCCCCTTGCCCCATTTTGTAAAATGGCTCAAACTGATGCATCTTTGATTTTTAATTTAATTAAGCTCTGATACTAACATTAAAAAACGCACTTGCAGTTGTCCTGTAACATTATTAAAATAGTCCAATGCAAAGCTTTTAAAAAATCTAGGGAGTTCCTTCCCTTTCAGGATTTAACAGGATTCAAGTGCAGGTGCATTTAATCTAATGTCTGCTAAAATACTCTTTTTTCTCCCACTGTCTCCCAGTCAATAATTGTGAAGCAGACATAATGTGATCTCTGTATACAATATAGAAACACTATAACAGCCGAATTAGCATTTTTCCAGTGATTATAAGTCAAAAGGTCAAAAATCAGCTCAGTATAGTAATCATTTTGTTTTTGCTTGTGAAGAAGGTGTAATTCTGTGGCTACTCAGTGCCACCAGAGCCATCTGTCTCCCAGCATCCTCTCTGTAATGCGTGCCAAAAATGGCCTATTCTTAGGTGCCTGTTCATAATATACAGGAAAGAATTTACCTCTTGCCAATGATGCATGTTGTGTTACAATTTTGAAGCGCAATAAAATGTGCACAAAAAGACATATGAAACTTTGTGGATACTGAAAGAAGAAATTAAAATCATTGTAAGCCTATCAAACTCTTCTGAACATAACAAACATGGTCTCCTATCTATCATTTAAAAAAGGGCAGTAAACAGTTGGTTTATAAGCAAATATTCAGTGTTGTTGTATGGTCACTTTGATAACCAATCTAACTCCCTTAGAGTCACTGAGTCGCTGTTTTCCAGAAGTTACTGCAAAGCTTTGAATTAGCCTCTTTCGAAACACTCTCCTTGACCCAGAATAGAACAGCCTTGGCCAATTGATGTTCTCTTTTTCAGTCCACAGAGACTTCACTGGCAGCAAGAACAAGGAAAAAAATACTTCATCTCAACAAAAGAAGGTAGCCGACTGCTCAGTGAAAACAGGTAGTCTGTCAAAAGAACAATATCCTGTGGTTACTCTCTGTAATATCTCATGGATATGAAACAAGTTTCATCCCAGCATTTAAATGAGTTATTTCCTTATAATTTAATTTCTCTCTCCAATAGTTCACATTTTATTGAAGTATCAAGGCTTAATCTGCTGCACCTCAAAAAGCATTTTTTGTAACTCTGAACTGAGACACCCCACAGGGGAGGAAAAGTTTAGAGCAGCTTCAGTGCTCATACAGTAGATTATATGTCTGCTGCCTTACACAACCATCCTTCACTGGAATATGACACAGTAAGACAGCTCAGTGTGGATGTATTATCCATACAAGAATGCAAGGGATGTTAAAATGATCTGCTGGCCTTAGGATATATAAGAATTATTCAGTTGTGTGGTTGGCTACTGCTATCCCAGCAGTGAAATTTAGAATTATTCAATAATCGCACTCACTGACTTCACCAGGGCTAACAAACCCTTGATCATTTAAGTATTGCATGAATGCAAATGAAAAAGTGAGTCCTGTTAGTAATTTGTAACTCATGTAAAGTGAAATGGCAGTCACCTTCCAATAAGGAGGAATTCTCCAGCCACCCCTAAGCGTCTCATGGCCATAAGGAGGCCACGCACCGTCATGCCCTCACAGAAACACACCACTACACGGGCTTTGGGCAGTCGCTCCCGCAGCTTCCTCAGTAGCCTGTCAAAGTGCTTCTCACCAGCATTGCTGTAGATCTTGTCAGTGTTGGCAATGCACAAACCCTCTTGAGATGCCAGCTCCTTAAAGGCCTCCATCCCACTCTCACCATAGTTTCCTATGAGAAATAAATGAACACAGTAACATCATAGGATCTAAAATTAGCCCCACTAATTGGCATGAAATGTTGAGCTTGAGAAAAACAAGGGCTTTGACATCCAAACCTGCCCTCAAGGGTCCTTACTGGTATAATTTAGATTTTTCCACTGGATTATTTATATAAAGTGTGTTTATGATTAATTAACCCTGAGGAAAGCTGCGGTGTATCACTGAAGTCAATCAACAAATCCTTTAGCTAATTATGAGATTATTATAGTATAAATTTTTTATGCTAAATAAAAAGTAACAACTTACAAGCTCTATAATTTTGTATCTAAAGTTTCTCTCTCTGCAGCAGCTTTTCTCAAACTCAGTTAGTTCTCATGCAGTGGGATTCATCAAATCCCTTCTAATACAATCAGCATTTATAAAGCTCATCACAATATGATTAAAAACTCATTTCGGTTGGGTTCTTTCACTGAGAAGATGAAAATATTTTGCATAGCATTGGGATTGTGAGGACAAGTCTGTAGAGAGAGTGAGTATTTTTAAATGACCTCCTAAATGTAGCCATTTACAAAGAGACCCCTCTCTGGGTAGTTTTGACAGGCTGATGCATTGCCTGCCAAACTGCCCGTGGTGCTATGTAGGACACTTTTAAAATGACAAGCACAAAGTGGCTCAAATCCCCACCCTGAAGAAGCCATCCCGGTGAATTAAAATCCAAATATGAACATTGTTTTTCAGTGACTGGTTCATAAGAAGAACTGTGACTGAAGCAGTCTTCCAAAACACCTATAATCTGCAGGCAGTAGGACCTGGGGCAGTGGCAGTGATTCAAAGGCCAACTAGACTTCAATTTTACAGAAGTTAAAACTATGTTAATCAAAATTCTAAGCAAAATGACAGAGTATCACTGTGTAAATGTTTAAATTGATGTAGAGGACTACTGTGGTCAAAGAAATTGGAGCTAACTCACCTTCAGTGTGAACAGCTGACACATAAGTCCAGTTATAGCGTTTAACAATGTCCAAAATGGCCCTGGCTTGAAGAGTGTCAGAGGGCACAACCCTGAGAAAGTACTTATAGAGGGTTTTATCACTCAGATCGATGCTAGTGGCTGAGTAGGCAATTTGGGGGATGTTGAACAGCTGCAGCAGGTTTTGAACTTGAATGGCCACTGAGCTCGAGCCAGGTCCAATCACACCTGCAATAGGCTTCTTAGTGGCAAGAGGCTGAGTGGATGGAGTCCCATCATTGCACCACTTTGACCCGTCCGCATCATCACGGATTGAAATAAGGGAGTCTCTTATAAACTCAATGCTCTGCTCCAAAGCCACTGACGAGTGCCAGCATGAGTCCCTGATCTCGCAGCCCAAAGTGATATTGGGCAGAAGGTAAGGGTCAGCATTGATTCTGTCCAGAGTGTGAAACATGGCTTCCACTCGCTGAATGCCATACTGCTCTCTGACCTCTCCACACGTTCTCTCAGCCACGTTCTCAGTCGACGGCTGGTGGTGAACAGAAAACAGGGCGCCAATGATAATATCGCCGTCCATTCGGGCTACTGAACGAGTCGCAGCCCTGGACACCACCGACCTCTCATATATATTACTCGCTTCCCCACAAAGCAATAGAAGGGACAGAAATAAAATGCAATTCATTCTCATCATAATCCACATGGTCTACAATTTTTCAGTCGTTGGATCATATCTGTAGGAGAGACTGCTGAAGTGTAGAAGCGACCTGGGTATCTGGCGTGTCCATGTATACTGTATCAGCCACTGCTAGTTTGCCGACTAATTCAGGGCAATGATCATCAGATATCCTGCAAAGAGAAGTGAACACTCCGTTATAAAAGTGCATAATAAACTTTTCACTGATGTCTTAAACGTCTTAAAGCAGCAGATGCAAGCGCCTGGGTGAGTAAATCAGCACCATGGACAGCAGTCAGTCTCAATCCCTGCATCCCCTGCACAGCCTCATAGATCCCGAACCGGATCCTTTTTATACCATTTTGTAGCCTATCACCTCTGCTACCGTTTTCAGTACTGTTCGGAAAGGAAAACCTGAACAAGCTCCGAACCGCTAGAAATCTGCGCAAGCAACCTGATGATCGAAATGGAAACACATTCCAGTCATGCAGCCCATGTAGATGTTCACATCTACTGTCTACTCAATGTGTGCTGCTCTGATGATGAAACCAGTAAAGATTTACCTGGAATCCGAGAGAAAACCATCTCCTGTCCTGTTCTGAACCATTCAGTACCAAACTGCAGTTCACTTTCCACTGCGAGTGCGTCTGCCCCCCTCCTTCATCTAATCCCTGCATCCAAAAGCGGGTCACATCAAGCGCAGGCTTCATACGCTCTGAAATCATGTGCTAGGAGAAATGATTTAGAAACATTATTTTTATTTTAAAATATACATACATATATATATATATATGTTTTTTAAATATATTTTCATTCATTACTTTTTTTTTCTTCTAGGCTAGCTGGCCTAATGTCTTTTCTCTCTCTCTCTCTCTCCTTGGTGTGAACATAAGGCATGATCTCATTCAGATGACTGAACTACGGATAACCTGCTCAAATTAGGTTGGGCTACTGTTCACGGGAAAAGCAAAAAAGACCAGGACACTGTCGTGAAATGGCGAAATATGATAGCACATGTGATATGATATGATACAACACGCGCACACGCACACGCATTAAAAATGACACCGAGCTGACCCACACACACGCACGCGCACGCACGCACGCGCACAAAGTCGTCTCAGCTCCCTAATAGTTTGGCGCGTCATTAAACGGTGATCTTCAGCGACATCTAGCGGTCAGAACGCGAATATCCTCGCTCTTTTTGTTTTGGTTCAAAAAATCGTCACTTCCGGGATTTTAAACATGGCGGAATGCTGTGAAATATTATGTCACATTAGTGGCGCTAAAGCTGAAAGAAAGTGACACGGAGGACGAGTGCCCGACAATTGAGTAGGGGAAAATATTGTTCGTCGCTTTGTTCACGTTGTATAATATTATCTATTTGGCGCCGGTAACTACAGTAGCACGGTAGCTGTCATATTCCTGTCTGTCACTGATTGCTTGCAGTAACTAAACTGACATTTAGAAAAATTTTCATGATGTGGTTTTTTTTTTTTTTTTTTTTGTGTGTGTGTGTGTGTGTGTGTGTGTGTGTGTGTGTGTGTCAAAACAGAATATATGCTCATTAACGACGTTCAAATGTGCATATCACGTGTCACCTGCAACCCTGTAGTTCACAGAGGTTTTGAACATAAACTTGCATTCAGGGATAATCCTGACTGTTGACAGTCAGTGTCAAGGTTACAGTGTAATCTCGATAACCAAGGAGAGGTTTTTATTTCCCTCTGTTTTTAAAACGAGACATATTTCTAAACACTCTATTGTTTACAGGTTTGGACCTCGGTGTGAACTGGAACGGTCAGCCGGATGTAGCAGTCCCTGAGTGCCTCAGTGTAAGGATCCCATCTGGACCGCTTGGTTTTCTTTCTCCTCTTCTGTCTGTAGACCTTAAGACATGAGCAGTAGGAGGAAACGTGCGGCGCCTGTCCGCATGGACCAAGAGGCCAAGAATAAACTGAATTGGAACATGCACGAGCACCGCAGGACTGAGGAGAACTTCGAGGCCATTGAGACCTTCTCCCAGCCGTCTGTGAGCTGTCAGCCTGACCCTGCTCCTGACGAGAGCAGTGGAGATGTAGCCTGCCAGTCCACCCTTCTGCCTGTGGATAAAGAGGAGGAAGCAGAGAGCTCCATTCAGGAATCCTCGCCAGACACCACTAAGCTTAACGTGGTGCCAGTGACCGCTCTGAGTCTTGGCTGGAAGGCTCTGATTGGAGAGTTTGACCTCTATCCAAAAGTCCCTGTGGAGCTTGCAAACGTTACTTTTTGCCTGCAGCAGACTAGTGATGTGCTGTCACTAAATCTAGCTACCACAACGTCAGATGAGCCCACAAACTGTCCTGTTAAGTGTTCGTTTGGTGGATTATCGCTGGAGGATTTGGACTGGCTGCAGAAAAGGAAGGTCATACAGCTTTGTCATTTGTCTGGAGATGGATCAGTAAAGGTATTTGTTTGTGTTTGGAGTATCTCATGTAATACCTACGTCCATATGTGTGTAGAGCACAGATCTTTCAGTGTTTGGTAGGTTATGAACTAGTTTCTTGATTAAGCTTGGTACGCTCCTAAACTAGGCTGCCTAGTACGTTTGGAAGTTTGGTCTGTATCCAGGAAATTGTCCTTGAATATATTCTTTAGGGCTATGCCAAATGTTTTAACAAAATTTTATTGTTATTGTTTTAACACAAAACAACTAAAATCTTTGTTACATTTGCATTTCTGGTGCAGCTGAAGATTTTTCTTTTGGAGTCTGGATTGGGACGACCGGAATGTCTCAGTGAAGGAAACGGACGCATAAGAAGAGCCAGTCAGCTTCTGCAGAAACTAATGGAATTGTTCTATGACTTCATTATCCCTGGTAGCATTTCTGTTACGTTTAGATGAGTCTGGTATTAACTGTAAACTATGATTCGGTATTTTGGAGACAACATCTGTTTATGTTGTACCTTTAAAGAAGCTTGACATATCACTTGTCACTTTTTTCATTGCAGAGATCATGGAGAACGAAGAGGAAGAGTGTGACACTGATCTGGAGCGGCAGAACGTAGAGGAACTCTATGACTACGTCAGTCACCTTCATCAGAGAAAAGAACAGGAGCAGACCTTTGACGTACAGCATCCAGCCCTCATCCCTGTGCTCCGGCCCTACCAGAGTCAGGCTGTCAACTGGATGCTGAGGAAGGAGCGGTACAAGAGAGAATGCTCCCAAGGTACGGTTTTCACGCCTGTCAGTCTGCTTTATATTGTCTTAATATATATTGATAGAATTTGCTCAAATATAATTTCCTACACTGCTGTTTCATAAACAGAACAAATACTACATTTCCTTTGGAGAGATGTGATTACAATGTGTGGAAAGAAGCTGTTTTATAACCCCTACACTGGCTGGTAAGAGATTTGTAAGAGACCCTCTTGCATCCCTATGTATAGTATGTGCATCCCTATCAAGAACAGTGTAAAAAAGGCATGATTTGCACGTTTAACTATAAACTGAGGGTTTGATTTAACACTTTTGTATGTTGAAATTCTGTTCTGATACTTTTCGACTTCTGTAGTCTGATTCAGGAGTTTCCTCTCGCTGGTGTGGACTGGCCTGGAGGAATACTTGCTGATGAGATGGGGTTGGGGAAGACTGTAGAGGTGCTGGCCCTTATTTTGTGCCACACCCGCCAAGGCCTGAAGCAGAGTACTCTCACGTTACCTGTGGTGAGTGGGCTATAATATGAAGTTACAAATATTTTATTTTACTGCAAACTGATCTGCTTAATAGTATTATTAATATGATTTACTTATTATAGGAGAGTAACGTCATTTAGAAGGTATGTCATGTTCTCATTGATGTTGTTTGTTCTTCAGGGACAGTCAGTCAACTATTACATCCCCCCTCCCCCATTAGAGAGGCAAAGGATCAAGCAGTGTGAGGCAAAGCCCAGAGAGAAAATCACCTACCCTGGTCAGGAGCCATGTTTGTGATTGATAGTGTTTTGCATTCATTTATTATAAATATTTACTAGTCTACATTATTTCATACTAAATGTAAATCCATACTAAATTTAAGTGTTTGCATTAAATACCATAACTACTATAATAATGTGTATGTTCTTGCTGTTAACAGCTGTCCGTGTAATGCTTCTGACTGCCATTAAGGAAATGAAGGTTGGAAAAGGAGCCTCTGTCAATGCCATTTTTACATACCTTCGGACTATGTACAAATATGACCCTCTGAAAAACCGCAACCACATTAAGAAGACACTGACAAAACTCATAGCTGAAGGATTAGTGGAACAGGTCAAAGGTCGGGGATTAGCTGGCTCGTTCAAGCTAGGAAAGAACTACAAAGAAAAAAAGAGGAAACCTGTTACCCCAGTATGTATTCATTGTACTTTTAGTATGTATTTTTACATTAGCATTGTCATCATTGTGAAAAATGATGGACACACCATTCAGTTTATGTGTGTATGTCTGTAACACAAGCCTTCTATCTTTAGATAAGTTTTCTTGGAATGCTGTTAGAAATCTTGCCTTTTTTTAAATAGTCAGACAAATGAAGATGTTTTGGTTGTGACTGCTTATATGTGTTTATGGAATATAGTCTACTAAAAATAGTAGTGTTAAAATTACTAAGCACATATGTCTGCTTTTAATGTGGTCTTATCATATTTTGTGAAAATGGCATTTATAATTTAGAATGCAGTAGTATTGAAGGTCGTCATTTTTTTTAATAGCAAAAGTTGACTGGAGGGGCTGCTCCCAGGAGAACATCTCGTCGGTGTGCAGGCCAGGAGCGAGAGGCAATTATGAACTCGTCTAGCGCAGCTTCTGACTCTGAGGACACAATGTGCAGCCTGGACCCTCCTGTACTTACAGAGGAACCAAAGCAAGAACATGAGTTTCTAGAAGAGCCAGAGACTCTCTGTAACAAACCCAGCGTTAACACGAGCCCAGAGAACTGCCAGTCCCAGGCTTTTTCAGGTGATGATGAGAAAGAGACAGCAAATTGCCACGTGGCTAACGCTAAACCAGAGCCGATGGAGGGTGATGAAAATCGCCAGCTAGAGAATCCCCAGCCAGATATTACCGAAGGTTCTCAGTCAGAGTCTCCTCCTTCAGTTCGAGCATCTGTGGTCCCCTTCAATACACCTGATTACCGGTTTGAGTGTATCTGTGGGGAACTGGGCCTGGTGGACTATAAAGCTCGGGTGCAGTGCATGAACTGCCTGCTGTGGCAGCATGCTGAGTGTGTGAACTATAAGGAGGAGAACCTGGCGACTACTCCATTCTACTGCCCACACTGCCTGGTGGCCATGACTCCTGTTCCCACCGGTGCCACTCTTATCATCTCCCCCAGCTCCATATGCCATCAGTGGGTCGAGGAGATCAATCGCCACATCCGCTCCGCCTCTCTCCGAGTACTGGCAAGTACTTCTGCTTACTTAGAAATGTTCCTGATAAATCTGTTAAGCTTTATACATACAGTATATTCCTAACTTTCATTCGCGCTTTAATTGGGCCTAAAATTTTGAACGGGACCCAACCATAGCCTTAGCACATTCTGTCCATTTAAATTTGAATCCAACTTTAGTCCAACAAAATTTGTCCGAACCCGACAACCAGAGACGGTATAAAACCTGACATTTCTAATAAGGATGCTTGTTACCTTCATGATTATCAGATCATCAATATACAAAATTAATTGGCCAAATCCACCAAAAAAAGTAATAGAAAATTAAGTCTCAATTACACTTTAGCAAATGTATCCATCAGTCAATGCCTTCCAACAACATTCCAAGCATTCATAATAAACTTTACACAACATGCCAACCTATGCGTTGTTCTCTGTGCTGTTTGCTAACACATGAAAAAATTATCTAATTTAGCCTATGCCTAATACAGGTGTTACCAGTTCCATCCTATTATTTCAGCCGAAACAATATACTGTATTTTCAAAGAAAAATAAAAGTAAGGAAACTACAGTAGGGGAAAAAGCAGGCTAAAACTCATTAAGGGCGAGGTAACAACAAGGCTATGAGAAGCCCGAACATAAAATTTGAACCCGACCTGAGCCTGAAAGATATTTGAGAACCTGACTAAAGCTGACATGAATAGTCAGACAGCCATCTCAAGCTCTAATTTAAATTATAAATACACATTTAATTGATTGTCAGATCAGGAATGTTTCTTTAAAGCAGAGGACGTTTCATATGCACCATACCCTGTACTTTTATGCTATTAGGAATAAATGATTATAATTTAGCATACTTATCATGCAGCAGCAGATGTGGCCTTTCAGTGTGAATATAATAAAACCAACTGTGTTTGTCTCTCAGGTGTACCAGGGTGTGAAAAGACATGGCTTCATACAGCCCCATGTCCTGGCTGAGCAGGATGTGGTCATCACCACCTACGATGTGTTGCGTACTGAGCTGAACTACGTGGACCTCCCTCATAGTAACAGCAAAGATGGCCGACGCTTCCGCAACCAGAAGCGCTACATGGCGGTGCCGAGCCCGCTGGTGGCTGTGGAGTGGTGGCGCGTCTGTCTGGATGAAGCGCAGATGGTGGAGTGCACCACAGCTAAGGTGACCTAATTGCATATAGCCTAGTATGACTCCCACTATAACATGATGGCTCTTTTAGTGACAGATTGGAGTGGGAGAGCAGCTGGAGGAGATGTGATTCAAAAGAAAGATGGGTTTATATAGAAAGGAGTGTGATCCAGAATTTATGTATGCTTGCTCTTGTTTTTAGGCTGCAGAGATGGCTCTGCGACTCGCGTCCATTAATCGCTGGTGTGTAAGTGGAACTCCAGTACAAAGAGGTCTAGAAGGTAAGACGAGTTAAGATAATGTATGGAATTAAGCGCTGCAATGTCTTTTCAACAGTAACTAATGTAGAAATTCTCTGCAGATTTGTATGGTCTTATTTTGTTTCTGGGAGTCGACCCATACTGGGTGAAGTACTGGTGGGATCAGCTACTATATAGACCATATCGGCATGGAAACACAGGGCCGCTCTACAATGTAATTGGCCAGCTGCTCTGGCGATCTGCCAAAAAAGACGTTATTGACCAGGTTGGTTGTTGGTAATCTATATACAGTGTTTTCACATACAGGAGCGCTAAATACACAATCAACCTGTTCTATGTTGTTAAAGGTTCTGAGCTAGCAATCGTAAGGTTGTGAGTTCAAAACCCAGGACTACCAGATAGCCACTGCTGGGCCCAAATGCTTGGATTAATAAATAAATGTAAAATCTAAATGTAAATAGCCATTTTCTGTTAGACAGATAATGCAAATATTGTCAAGCACATTTTGGATTTATTTCCTCCAAATGTACAGATGAGATGTAGTATACGTATGAATTCCACAAGACAGTAATAAATAATAACAAGAATAAATCTTTTACATGTTGGTATTGATTTCAGATTCAGATTCCACCTCAGACAGAGGAGATCCACTGGCTGAACTTCTCTCCAGTGGAGGGCCACTTCTACCACCGCCAGCATGAGGTCTGCTCCCAGGATGCCCTGCTCAAGCTGAGGAAGATCTCAGACTGGTCGCTGAAGCTGGGCAGCCTGGACCGACGCACGGTAAACACCATCCTGTACCCACTGTTGCGCCTGCGCCAGGCCTGCTGCCACCCTCAAGCTGTCAGGGGAGAGTTTTTGCCCTTCCAGAAAAGGTGAGGAACATTCTGATTGGCAGCACAGCCCAGTCTGTCCTGAATAATAGCCCTTGATATTCAAACACCTAGTGCTAAAAACATATATAATTGTTAATAATATAGTCAAATGTAACGCCCATTGCTTATAGAGCTGCCTGTTTTTCAACTTTTCCATCTATCCATTTTTTTGTTTTAATTACTTCATGATTCAGTACAATGACAATGGAAGAGCTGCTGAAGTCCCTGCAGAAGAAGTGTCGTGTTGAGTGTGAGGAGGCTCACAGGCAGCTGGTGTGTGCTCTCAATGGTTTGGCAGGAATCCACATCATCAGAGGTACCATGTGCTAGAACACCATCCTAACGCACTCTATCCATGTAGGCCTGTTTTAAAATGTTCCTGTCTTGTGTGTACTCGCATGTCTGGTAGGTGAGTTTGTCGAGGCAACAGAGATGTACCGAGAAGTCCTTCGATCATCAGAAGAACACAAAGACCGGCTTAAAACAGACTCTCTGCAGGTACAGCCCTGCTTCACAGTTAGTGCGAAAACTCCAAGTAAGTGTTCTTCCCATCTGTCGTTCATCTTGACAATGATATTTCTTCATTCAAAATATAGAGACTTCATGCTACGCACAATTTGATAGAGCTGCTCAGTGCAAAGCATCCTGGTATACCCCCTACTCTTCGAGATGATCGCCTGAAAGATGAGGTTAGTTCAGTAGCTTATAATAGTTTAAAAGCAGGTCAGTGAAAACCTGATTCTATAATGTTGCCTCACAAAACACTGGACCAAGTAGATATAACCCTTGACATATGACTGAAATTTGATGAATGTGTTGTCTAACTAGGCAGAGCAGTTGAAACAACACTACATGACTAAGGTCAGCTCTGAAGTGTCTGAGGCTCAAGAGAACCTCCTGCCTGTACTGCAGAATATCAGAGAGTTCAAGCGCAAGGTAGGACGTCTGAGAACCTCCGACTGATCAAGTCACCAATGCAAACAAACAGGTTTCTCACTCAGCTCTGTTTTAGGTTAACCTGCGCTCCCCCTGGTGGTTAGACGTGATTCAGCAGGCCATTCAGTACTCAATGGATGATGACTTGGTTGGCCGCATCCAGAATGAGCTTACCTGCAGCTACAAACAGCAAGCCCATAAACTCTCAATGGCAGACAAGTAATGCAGCTGAAGTTACCTAATGTCAATGCAGACTGTTTAAACCTTGAGCTTATTTTGAAATGTTAATCCTGAGCAACTTGCTTCTCAGGTTTCGGGATGCCCGAGGTCTCCAGTTTTTACTCAGCACTCAGATGGACGAACTGATGAAATCCCAGAAAACCGTTCAGGATGCTGTGAAAAAGCTAGAAGCTCCACCATTACAGGAGGTTATTGAGGAGGCGACCGCTTGTCACCTGAGGCCTGTGCGCCTTCCACTCAACAAGTAAGATTATTTCAGTTGATGTGGAATGATTTCACTTCTTGGCTGTACACATTACCTTGGTGTATAAATCAGGGAGTTATTAATAATTATCTTTACACGTTGACGAACCCTAGTAAAGTAGTTTATTTCCGTATGTTCATTTAATTGTCTTGCTTTGTTTCTGTTTCATTTTATAGCTGTGTGTTTTGCAAAGCTGATGAACTCTTCACAGATTATGAGTCAAAACTGTTTTCTCACACGTAAGTAATGGGAAAAAAAATCACTCATTTGAATTATTAAAATAAACCATACACTACAACTTCAAATTTGTCTTTAAGGCACTAACTAAGAATAAACCATGCATCACTGGCAGAGTTAAAGGCCAGACTGCCATCTTTGAGGAGATGATTGAGGATGAGGACGGGCTGATGGACGACAGGCTTCCCACAACTAGCCGTGGTCTGTGGGCAGCCAGTGAGACAGAACGCACTCTGAAAGCCATCTTGTCCTTTGCCAAGATCCGTCGCATGGACCCTGAACTTATAGAGGAGGGCAACACCTTTATGGAGCTTTTTGAGTTCTGGAAAAAAGAGTACAAGGTCTGGGATCATGTACTAAACAATTATAATGATAATTTGAGTAAAGATATCATATAGAGCTATGATCTAAATATAGATGTAAATACCCTTGAATTAACATTGCCATTTTGCACTTTAACGTCATTTTCCTTCCACTGTGGTTGAGTGCACAGCCTGAGCAACTAAAACTGCCACTGTTCACTTACAGACTGTACTATAAATACTGTAACTGTGAGGTACATTGGTTCACGTTGAAGACATAATCACATGGCAAAAAGAGAACACGCCTGGATAGATATATACACTATTCTACTATTGCGAACTCATGAGTGGGGAAAGTCTGCTTTTAGACTTGGTGCCACGTGGTGGTGATGTCACCAGGCACTTACCATTTGCCGACCATAGCAATCGGGGATGATGAGAAAATCTAAGTAGGTGAGCAAAGTTTCAATGATTACTCTATAGGCAAGCATCAAGGACTTAAACTTGATCCAAGCAGCTACAGGGACCCAATGAAGTGAGATGAAGAGGGTGTATGTGTGCGTGTTTTGGTTGATTATAGACCAGATGCTCCACCACATTTTGGATCATCTGCAGTAGTTTAATAGTGCAAGCTGATAGTTCGGCCATCAGGAAGTTGCAGTAGTTAAGCCCTCAGTGCCTGAATGATAAGTTATGTCTGTCATGTATGGTCTGATCTTTCTGATATTACACAGCACAAAAGTGCAAGATCAGGATTACACTGCAATGTGATATGTGAAGGCAAGCTGGTTATTTATTGTTACCCCAAAGTTTCTGGCCGACCTTGATGTTGGTAGCGATGATGAGCCGAGCTTGACAGTATTGTTGTCTTGGAATGAAGGACTTGCCTGGATGACAAGAAGCTCTGTCTTAGAAAGGTTGAGTTGCAGGTGGTGATCCTTCATCCAGGCTGAGATATCTACAAAGTAAGCTGAAATGCTGAGACTGAGGTGTGATAGCAGTGATGAAAGAAGCAAGGAGAGTGGACGACTTTTCCCAACAACGTGGTGTACAACGAGAACAGTTGAGTGTCAGTGAGGGAGGAGAATGAAGAGGGTGTTGTGCTATGTGTAGGAAGAGGCTTAGTGGATGTATGAGAGGAGAGCTGTCTCTTAATGGCTAATGGCTGCCACCTTATGTTCAAAAGTAGGCGGTGAAGTCTTTGGCAGCCAGAGCTGTAGGTGGTGGAGGGAGGTTGAAGAGGATGTTGACGGTGTAGAACAATTGTTTTCGTAGTATTGTTAATCTTGTCCTTTTTTTTGTGCTTATAAAGAGAATCAAAAGGACTGCTGAGAACCAAACAAGGCTATACACTACTAATATATTTTTGTGTAAATTGTAAAATAATAATAAAAAAATAAAAAAAGACTACTCATTGATTATTAACCGTTTTTTTCTGTTCATTTGTAATTCATTATGACCACCTATTTCACATCATGACCACAAATTTGATGTGGCTCTTCAGGTTTTGCATGAGTATTGGATGACGCTAAGGGATCGTGTGTCAGCCATAGATGAGCTGGGTATGGCTACAGAAAGGCTACGTGTGCGTCTTCCTGATGAGCCCAAACCTAAAGTACTGCACATCATAGAGCCGCATGAGGTGAGTAGAACTGAGCTACAACTCCACCACACCCGAATTGCATACTGTACCCATGTGCTAGATACATGCGTCTGCGTTTGTTGACTGGCTTTATCTTGGTTCAGGTGGAGCAGAACAGAGTGAAACTGTTGAATGACAGGGCTGTGGCTAAATCACAGCTACAGAAGAAGCTTGGACAGTTTCTCTATCTCACCAATTTGGAGAAGGTAACGAATAAAGATGTGTTGTATGTTCTAGGGTTTTGTGACACATTAGACCTCTGAAATTTTGCAAGTACTTCTCATTAGTGTATCATGAGACATATAACATAATGAGACATAAAACACTCAGAGTGCCTTTCTTTTCTGGTGACTCGAAAGTTAATTTTCCTATTCTGCTATTGTGAAAAGCCATGTGGACAACTATTAACTAGAAGTAAATATGCAGGTAGCCAACAACTAAAGCTGCCTCTTTCAGCAATAGGGTTGAGGATTAAATCATTGCAGGACTAAATTTTTAACTTTCTACTTTAATAATAATAGTTATTATGATATTTTGAAAAGAGTTAATCCTGATATTATCACTCAACAATTGTTTCAGTCTCAGGATAAATCCACAGGAGGTCTGAATCCAGAGCCATGTCCTATCTGTGCCCGCTCTCTGGGTCAGGAGGTGAGTTGACACACACACAACTGATAAGTATGGTCTAAATACATTTATATGTTTAATTACATTTATAAGTTTTGACTGGAGGCAAATAAACACTAGGTTACACTTTATAAATATGACTGCATTTGTAAAGCAGTCACACCTTTGACTGTGCTTGTATGGGTATATGTTTGTTTGTATTTGGCAGTGGGCCGTGCTCACCTGTGGACATTGTTTCTGCAATGAGTGCATTTCCATCATTGTGGAGCAGTACAGTGTTGGCAATCGAAAGAAAGCTATAAAGTGTGCCATCTGCAGACAAACCACCTCCCATGCTGAAATTTCCTACGTCTTCACCACCCAGGCTGCAGACCAGGGCCAGGAAATTCCTGTCAAAGTCAGTGCCCTTCAATCTCTCTACCTAAATCTGTGATTATCTAAGAACTTGACTGCTTTGTTTGTACATTTTAAATCCCACTATTGAAATGTCAAGGTGAGAAGATGTTTTTAAGGCACGTTGAGGTGATTCTCTGGAATTTTATCACACTGTAGGGAAGCCACTCCACTAAAGTAGAGGCCGTGGTCCGAGCCCTCAAGAAAATCCAGATGATTGACCCAGGAGCTAAATCTCTTGTATTCTCCACGGTAACACATCACAGGTCACACAGGTCAACTTAATCACATTACACACTGTAATTTTACCATGTTGTTTAAACAGGCTCCACCCTTTATCTCTTGCAGTGGCAGGGAGTACTGGATATCATTGCAAAAGCGCTCTTTGATAACAACATGGAGTTCTCCCAGATCAATGGAATTCATAAATTTCAGGTGTGTAAAACTGTTACACTAGACTGTCTTAAGCCAGTACTACCATTTGAGGTCAAATATTTTATTAGTATTATGTTCCTCTTTTTCTCTCATTTCAATGCCAGCTGCCACTTGATAATACAGTTAGAATTTTCTTTTAGGAGAACTTGAGTTCTTTCAAATATGAGGAGAAGATCAACATCCTGCTGTTGCCATTGCACACAGGCTCAAATGGCCTGAACATCATTGAGGCTACCCACGTGTTGCTCGTGGAGCCCATTCTCAACCCAGCACACGAGCTGCAGGCCATCGGCAGAGTGCACCGTATCGGCCAGACCAAGTGAGCCACAAGCCAGGAACTTGCATGTGGTGGATCAAATAGCAGATTGTTGGTTTCAAAATGGAAAGTCAGAAATAAGAGCACCGCATGCAGCTGAGAAACAGAGTGTATTGAAGAGTAGCACACACAAAGATCAGCTCACCCCACTCTGGACACACTCAGCAGTGTCAACAGTATAAAAAAAGGGGCGCTGCAGTTTGTTACTAGTTGTTGGGGGTTTGTCATCACTTATCTCTACAGTGAAATGTTTACATCTGTGGTACATTCATATACTCATGGATCTACCAACTGCACTCCCTCAGTCGCTCCAGAATATGCTTAATACAGTGTCTGTTCGGTACACAAACAGCGTGGACAGTTGTTAAACACTAAAGCTTGGTTTAGGTATAGACAAAGGTTACAGGTAACTGAGAAGTAGGACAGCACAATTAATTGTATTTTTACCTTTATTGCAATATGAGTTTCCGCAATAAACACATTGTGTAGGTCTGTGAAAACAAAACAGCTTAAAGTTTTTAATAATAGCACAGTTCAAATTGCATTACCAGAGTGACTCTTTCACACTGTAGACTTGTATGTGTGCGCGTGTGTGTGTGCGCGCGCGCGTGCGCACAGGTGAGATTAGAGTAGGATTGCAGATGGAAAACACACACGTGAATAGCCAAACACATTATTGTTAGCCATTAGACTGGAAAAACATGAATGCTGCTAGGCCAAGTGCCAAAAAAACAACGAGGAGTAAGGAGGAATTTGTACCTTTTAAACGAGTGTTTAAAAAGCATGTTGCGTTGTGGGCCTGTTATTTGCTAAAAGCTAGAAAATAATTTCGATATTTATTCGATTTAAATTGTTAAGTTGTTCATGCAACACTGCCAGTCCAAGAACCTTACAATACAAAATGTTTGCAGTTGTTTAACAAGTAGTTGTATGTATTTTATTGTTTTTATTTTGCACTTTGCACAATAGTAATTTCTTGATTTAAAGAGAGAAATGTTGCTTTTACTGTTGGCTTTTGTTTAATAAACCTGAAAAAGCAACATTCAATCAGAGACACATTAAAACTGTATATTGTAGTCTTAATTTATTGCAACTTACATAGTCATAGTATTATTCATATTCATTCACATGCCTTTTTTTTTGTCTATACCATGCCGTCCTACTGAGAAGGAATGTAATACCTTTTGGGCATGTGAACATTAGCAGAACACCATTTAGCAGAACAGAAAAGAAGACCAAGAACTTTCTAAAAGGGCACAGAAAAGTCACAGAATGTAAGAAAATAAGAAAAATAGGGCATGTGGAATCAACTAATCACAAAGATTCTTCACATGGCACCAGCTGACATCAGATGTCTTCAATTATATGCCATTCATTTCTTGTCCATTCTTTCTCTGCTCCTTAGACCCACTTTTGTGCATCGGTTCCTGATTAAGTCTACTATTGAGGAGCGCATGCAGGCCATGCTGAAAACAGCAGAGAAAAGGTAAGCTTATGCAATGGTTTTGGTTAGTTTATATAAAATGAAATGGTTTCCTTCTGCCAAGTCTCTAATAATCCCTTTGCTGTTCCCTGTGTGCCTCTAGTCACAGTGCCACAGCCATGAAGCACTCCGAGGCCTCTGTGTTCACAGTGGCTGGACTGGCTGAGCTTTTCACTGAGGACAGTGACACACTCGAATGAGTCTGGCCAGTGAGCACCTGAACCAGGCATTACAACCATTACAACACCAACCAGTACACAAGCTCTCCATTGCTCCCAGCTACTTTACTTTGCACCTTGTACATTTTATATGCTAATTCCAGCGGTGTAATTAATTTATTATCTTCAGCAACTTGCTAGCTTTAAAAAACATTAATGAGTATATCAGTAACAGAAATGCTTATTCAAATGTTGCCCTCAGGATTGTTGAAATAACATACAATAACATGATATAGGTGCTGAGCTATGTTTCTTCTTTGCAAACACAGTACAGATTGCATTCTTCTGTTTGCCAAAGACAAAATAGGGTCCAGAAGTGTGCAGCTAGTAATCATAGCTAGGGTTTATTGATCAGGTAGAGTAGAACAATAACCCTCTATGTAAAATAGTGTTTTAAATATATTGGTCACCGTGATTTGTTGTAGTAGCTTCATTTTCCATGCATTACTATTTGGATCAACTGCACCACCACTGGAAAATGTATGTATTTGTGAATATAGATGGAAAAACACTGCCCTGGTAGGCATGGATATGATGCCATTGCCTCAGTTGTAAGGGTGTGAATTTTGGGACCAGTACCATTTTGATACATTTTCCATGCTAATGAGAACAACTAATGACATGTTGAGTATATCAACTTTAGGTCAATGTTCTTCCCAGTTAACATGTCACCAACTTCTTAAAATAGATTTTTGCACTATTTTTAGGTTGTATATACAAAAGATTTGCAGTTTGATGGTTTTTTTCCAGCAGTTAAGGAGGATGACCAACATTCTTTCTCTGTTAGCACATTATTATTGGGCAAGTCCCCCAGAAGTTCAGAAAAATGTGTGAGACCTGCACTAGGTCATGTGAGAAAAAATACAAATTTACATTTGTTTAAAGTATCAAAAAAGTGAAAACATTTATTTTTATTTTTTTTAAACAAATTTATGACTTTTTGTTTAGCTGTATTTTAATTGAATTACAAACATTTATTTTGTGGATGCCAAATGTAAAATGTTTAAAAAAAGAAACCACTGGTTTTTACAGCATTTACCTTTACTGATCCTTCTTTTGTTCAGAACTGGCTTTCAATGGGTCATTTGAGGATAAGTTGTTGTGAACAGTCCGTGCATTTTAGCAATTTTTAAGGCAAAAGACACATTATTTAATGTCCATAAAACTTTTACTATAAAGTCTGCTGGTTGAAGCTATAATGTGTTTTTTCTCTTTCTTTTTAGATTATATTAACAATATTTTGGGTTGTATTGGGAGAAGCTTTATAGATGATTGTGTGTATCTAAGTATTTCTCCCATTTCCCATTGCAACCAATGAATATTGAGCTCTGGCTTATGGTTAAACGGAGACTCACAAGCTCTTGCCAATTCTTTCCATCAAAAAAATATCACATATTTTACATTTTTTAAAGAAACCAATCACAGATTCATTCCAGATCTGTTAATCACTAATTTCAAAGCAAAATGTTTAATCATCACATAGCATTACTTAGAAATAACCATATCTGTTTTCTTCAAAAAGCAACTTTAAACTGAATGTGGTCAAGATAAACTACTACCCTCCAGTTCTTGCTCTTAGTTTTCTGTGTCCATGATTGTTGCTTTAGGTAATGGAATGATGTCATTTAACATGATTCAAGAAGTCAAGAAGTCAGGTGTAGTTTCAAGCAGGGTTTTGTTTGTTTTCATTTTGATAGAATTACTGGCAGCGCCACATTCTCTCTGTTCACAGAATTTTACGGTCAGGCACCAGCTCCTCAGCCAGTGTGGCAGTGAACTGCCCTTGACTCAATGGCAGAACTTCTTTTCATGCAAAAGACTGGGATTCCTGAAACAGTAAAACTTTAGCCATATCCTTTAAAAACCTTGTGGACAAAGGAGTGAGACAAAACAGGATACCACCCTGCAACTCTCCATTCTCTTTATATGATGAACAGACTCCTTATTGGCCAGTGGTTTGGGACATGGTTGTAAGGTGTCTGCTAATTGGGCTGGCAGTAGTATTTTCTTATGACCCCAAATCTATTTGGTCTGTGTTACCTTGGACTCCCCCCATCATGCCCTATTCATGTGTGGAATCTCATTGTTGGTGTGGACATCAATTCAAGCTGGTGTTTTAAGGCCAGAGGGAGGCTCCTACTTCATTAGGGCCGTGTTTCGAGGGATGGGTTTAGTGCAAGCGTGACGTCTGCAGCTGGCAAGCAGTTAGGGTGAATAGGTGAGACGATTCACAGATTTGGGGGAGACGAACAAATAGGAGCTTTGGAGCAAAGTTTTACCTGTGAGGAAGCCAGATTAAGTGACGACTTTAAAGATGAAACCTGCTTCGCTGACAATAGTTTGGTGTCTTCTCACAATTTGGACCCTAACCCCAGCCGTACATCTTGAGGAAGAGGGTAAGGCTACTTTCTACAAGCTGAATTTGAAGCACCTAAGGGATCATATAGCATCTCTTATTGCACACTAATCTAGTCTCTATACCTTATGTAATGAAAGTTAATGGGCTGATATGCAGGTCACAGATTAATCCTTAAGGCATAGTTGTTTCAATATTATATTCCCATATGTTTACATAAATATGTGCCTAAAACAAGCTGCAGTTTTTTTTACTGTTAATTTGGTCTTTTTACCATAGTTATAATTTGTGGCAGCACCTGGAACTATGCGACTATGCCTAAAAAAAAAGCTATTGTTTAGATGCATTGGCCATATCAACAAATGTGTATATAACAGCTGCAAAAAATTACAACGAAGGGAAAATGTGTGGACGATTAACATATGTACATGCTGTTGTACTGAATGTGGTGAATAATGGATGTGTTCATATATTGTATTTATATGTGGTATATTTGCTCTACATCACTTATGAAAGTGTCTAGCTAATGTCATAAATGGTTTATTTTCCTTTTTTTTCTTTCTTTTCAACAGAGCTCAATGAAACTGTCATTTGTACCAATGACCAGATACAAGTTATCATTCCCAGTTCTTTTTTTCTCAACAAGGACACCCCTGTTTATGTATGTTTGTGGCATCTTAATAATTATATATATGAAGATATTTTAATATATGTAGTACATTTTCCTTCCCTATATGCACTTTGTGTGTGTGTGTGTGTGTGTGTGTGTGTGTGTGTGTGTTTGGTGGAAACTATTAATACCTTCTTCCTAACTTAGATTTGGGATTTGCACCTAAATGACCCAGAGTGTCGTGGAGTTGAGATTAGGGATGACTATGTCTTCACTATCAAGACTAATCTTACAGATTGTGGCACCATCATGGTAAGCCTAGCAGTTATCACTCAATATACTTTCATCTTAAATGAAACAGCCTCCTGTGTGTATTGTTTATGATTAAGGGAATCTCTTTCCTTTCCTAAGGAATAAAAGGTCTTTGCAGCTGTGAAAGAGCTATTTTATGAATACAAATGTAAAAGAGTAGACACTGCATATAAGGTCTTTTGAATTCGGAACAGTATAGGCCATTTATACTAGTTTAATTAAGATTCATTATAAATGTGGTCTCTTCCTTTGAATTTGTAAAGATGGCGTGATTATATTGGCCTTTGTTTGTTAGAATGTTACCGCGTGTTCAGTTCTTTGCATAAGATGCCTTGTGTATTTTGTGACAAATAATGTAAATCATGTTTTTTGAGAAACAAAATAGAGATAAAATGCATCTAAAATACTAATTAATGCACATGTGCATCACATGCTAATATGGCGGCTTTGTTTTCCCTTAGGATAATTGTTTTATAATATGCAGAGGGGGAGAGGCAGAGAGGGAATGAGCAAGCGTTGCTTCTTTCCCTCCAGATTGGATGGCTGGAGTGCTTTTAGAGCTTGAAGGGGAGGGCCAGTAGCCACGCTGCTTTAAATTACCTTGATTTATATGTAAATGATGACTATGTTTTCAACAGTAGTGAATAGGCTAACCATAATTCAGTGTAACACTTTGTACTCCCTCTTTTATTCAGACCCCTAGACCATCTCATAGAGTCGTAACATTACCTCGAGGACAAGTTTCACTCTGGCAGGACATAAATCTCCACTTGAGACCATGAGTGTCATTGAGGAGCTCACTCCAAATGCACAGAGGCATTTCTTGTAAAGCCAGCAAAAGGTTAACGCAGACTTGTGGGAAGGAAAATGCCCCCGCTCCCCCCCTTTAAAAAAAAAAAAAAGAAGGGATTAAAGAAAGAAAGAGACAGAAAAAG
>JAOUQW010000002.1:12893296-12904134 GCA_028565825.1 Olivaichthys viedmensis | reverse complement strand
TCGGGGGCGGGGCTTTGTCATGCATATTCAGTAGTGCCGAAGTGTCAGCCGGTCAGAGTAAATAAACACGAGAAGAGACGGATAAAAATAGTAAAGCGTGTAAACACTGACTAAACAATACGTTTTAGGTTTGTATAATTATAAAAGTGTCCGAACTACAGAGTCACGTTTAAAAGAAACGCCTGCCATACTGTCACGGTAAGTAACGCTAACGGTTTTGTTGTTGTTGTTGTTGTTGTTGTTGTTAACTAACTAGTTAGCTAGCTAGCGAAGCTGTTAGCCACGTCTTGTTCAGGCTGCTAGTCAGCTGTACTCCTCTCGTGGCTAGTTAGCAAGTTACTGTCCCGGCTTAGTTGTCGGACCCTGACAACGTAGTACTATTACCGAACAACATTCGTTTTCAAAATTATAACTAATTATAGCTCGTATGTGGCGCTACGCTAGCGCATTAGCTAGCTTGCTAATTGAGTTCCACAACAGCTGTATGACAGTGTGCTAAAGTTAGTTAGCATGGCTAGCTTTGGCTACTGGCTTTGTTAGCCAACATCAGTAGCTGTCTGTCTGGCTGTTAACTTGTAATGTATTTAAAAAAATAGTATCGTTGGGAACAGTAGAGAGGTAGATAGCTTCCCAGTTAATTGCTGTTTATTGTGGTATGAGCTGAAGAAGTAGCTGGGCAACGGTTAGCTAGCTAGCAAATTTGCTTAGTCAGCCAGTGATTTAAGTCGCCTGCTGAAAGTCACTTTAGTTGTACTGTGTAACAGGACGCGTGTTGTTACTAATAACCCGCATTGAGCCCTTGTCGGACAGCGCTTGTAGTGCACGGCAAGGCGAACTGGTGCCATTTTGGTTAAAGCCACCTGTTCGTACATGTGAAATGTTACGAGCTAGATGAAGATCATTTGCTTTCGGAATGAAGCCACCTGAACCAACGTGTTGGAGCTGCAGGTTTCGCAATGTCCGTGCACTGCTGCTGCAATCACGTGTCTTGTGCTGAAAGACAAGCTGTGAAATGAATAAATAAATATCCATTACACAGCGGCACTTTTTAATCGGCTTCAGGTTGGAATAATGCACAAGATGGAAGATGGCTAAAAGTTTCAGTAGGGGAGAACGGGATATGTGGAGCCAGTGGGCAAAAATGAGCCACTGCTGTATGTATCTAAGCAACCATACACACATTTAAGCATGGTCACAGATTAAGGAAGAGTAGTGCATTTCACATGTGATGGAGATGAGCTTATGGACAATGTGGTAAGCAAACCAAAACCATAGATGTATTTTTTTTCTTTTCTTTTCACCATGCCAAGTGAATTAAGCATGGTTAAGATGACCTCAGTCTTGTATCTTAATGATTAATAGATACGTTTTGGGACGATGCTACATCGTTTAAAGCAGTATGAGCTACAATATAAGGTCATAAAGTTAGCATAACTGTGGGTCTGAGTTGCTGTCTGAAACGGTTTCACTCAAAATGGGGATTATGGGGTAAAATGTGCCACTTGTCTTGGAGCAAGTTGAGCCAATGTGTCCTATGCTCGGTAAGCCAACCTTCACATTCAAACAAGTAGATTGTGTGATCCTTCCCAAGAAATAATGTTGTGGGGAAAAAAACCTGCCAAGACCATTCACGGGCTGGGTGGGAATTGCGAGTTGGAATTTTGGGAGCTTTCTGGTAGCCCCGATTTCTCCTACCAAACCCGAAAGTGAGGCAGCTGACTACAAAACATGCCAGGCGTCCCAGGTAATAAAGTCTTAAAATAGGAATTTTAGTTTATATTTCGGGTTTATAATGAATTATAACTATTAAATTGCCCCACCCGCTTTAGTTCTATTAAAGATTAGGAAGAGATGTGCTGATGTTTAACATGAAAACAGCTATATGTTAATGCCCGCTAAGGTTAGGCAAAAACAATATTGCAATGCGTGAATGTTTTCATGTCGGAATAACAGAAAGTTTTCCTGTCCTCCCGAATTGTCCCACATGACACAGTCACTTCATAGAATTTCTCACCTTACAGCTAGTTTACTTCTCTCTCTCCTAATTTTGTTGAAATAAAAAGGTTAAATTAGGGGGTTTTTTTAATGTTTTTTTTTTTTTTTTTAACTGTGGCACTTTTGTTTTTGTTTTACCGCTATAGGCCTCAATTTGCACCATCCCCACACTAAATTTAACTGTGCCATAAGACCAACTTTATGATGAGTCATAGTTCCAAAAACTGTATTAGTTAAATATAATGTTTAGAATTTTTTTTACATGTATGACAACCATATATAAATAGCAACATTAGTTTAAAATAAATACATTTATCTTTCAGAGTAATAATGAAATGTAAAAAGTGGCTCATTTTACTTTGTTCTTCCCTACTGCTTGTTTAAAAGCCACCATCACACACTGCTGCTGTGTGCTCAAGCCTGTTATATAGCAAGCACGTCTCCCTGCGTGTGTAGGGTGGTGAGTGTTTTTCATTGAAAGCTGTATCTGCCTTCCTGCAACAGACTGTTCAGAAATAAAAGGTTGTGTTTCCACTGTGGAAGAAGCAGCGTGACCTTGCAACTTAAGAGGTGTTGTGGTTGTGAAATGGCATTGCACGGACATTCAGTAAACATGCTGTGAATCTGCAACATGCAAGAGGGAAATTACAGCTATCTATCTTATGGGTCAGAGAACATGGATAGAGACAACTACATAATCTGTGACCTGTTCTATATTTGTTTCTCTTTATCTCATCTTTGCAGGTAGACCCTGTGGCATAGCCTTACTGAAATAACATCTGCCAAAAGTTAATATTTGTAATGGAGGCGCTACACGTTCATTGCCAGAATTGTGTGAACAGAAGATGCATGGTAAGGCCAGAGACTGGTGTTTCATGTGACCTCATGGGCTGTTCTCTTGTGTGTGGGGCAGTTTTCCACTCATGTAAAGTGGATGAACACCGTGTACTATGTCCATATGAAAGAGTGCCTTGCCTGAATAGTGGTTTTGGATGCCCCTTCACCATTGCCAGGATCAAAATGGCACAGCACCTGGGAATATGCCCAGCCAGTGTTGTGTGCTGCACCATGGAATGGAACCGATGGCCTGTGAGCTGTGCTGATCGTAAATCATATGAAAACCTAAGTAAAGACGTCTATGATGTAGAACAACTAGATATGGCATTGGCCCTTCAAGATCAGCGCATGTTACTTGAGTCTCTCAAAGTGACAACCACTGTGACAAAAACTGTAGAAGAGCATAATGAGGAAAATGAAAGGATAAACTCTGAAGGAAAACTGACAAATGGACTGATTGAACTTGACGGGGAGGCATACAATGAACTTTACAAGGTGTCAGTGGAGACCAGCAGAAACTTAGCAGCAGCTTTGGACATTCTCAGCAGCGCAAACAAAGGTATTGACCTGATCATGGAAAACCTCAGTGGTGCAAACGGGGATAGAAATGGGGCTTGTCACAGTGGTATAACTGGGGATTATTGTTCCAAGGAACGGAAGGTTGAGCAAATGAAGGAAAGCGACACAGACTCGGAGTGTGAGCTGGGAGCTGTAGGTGGAGTAGACTGTGCTTTTCTAGCAGATTTTGAAGAAGATGAGCGTGAGTGGAGAGAGCAAAATGGACTTGATGTGTCTTCTGATGAAGAGGAGGAAATAAATGGTAATGTGGAAGTTGATGGAAAGCCTCTCTGTAATGGATTTATAGATGTAGAGGATGATCATGTCAGACTTGAAATCCATGTGGAGAGGCCTGAGGTGAAGATCAATGGCTTTGCAGACGTTAGGCCAATTCTGCCTTATTATTCCATGCCTGCTGTAGCACGGGAACCAGAAATGGGCCATCCACCACAGTTCCCGCTACCTCCCCCCATACTTCTGCCTGATTTAGTACAGAACAATGTTTTACAGCAACTACCTGTTGAAATTGAGGACCGGTGGCTGGAACGCAAGTTGCAGAACCTTCAGGTGCTTAGAGGTATGAGTATGTTTACATTTAATGGAAGGAAGACTCTTCTGTCCAATCCGTATTTGTTCCGGGCTAAGATGGAAGATAAGGCAGTGGACACTTCTGACCTAGAGGTTGTGGATGATCCAATAGGCCTTCATGGTATCGACTTGATCACTGCTGCTTTACTCTTCTGTCTTGGCGACTCCCCAGGGGGCAGGAGCATTTCGGACAGCCGCTTTGTGGATGGATATCGAATTGACCTGGGCACGCAGACCTTTTCCTTTCCCTCTGCTATACTGGCCACCAGCACCATGGTGGGTGACATTGCCTCAGCGTCTGCCTGTGACCACGCCAGCCCCCAGCTGTCCAACCCCAGCCCCTTTCATACACTCAGACTGGACCTGGTGCTGGAGTGTGTCGCTCGCTACCAGACCAAGCAGCGCTCCATGTTCACGTTTGTGTGCGGGCAGCTGTTTCGCAGGGACGAGTTCTCCTCCCATTTTAAAAACGTCCATGGGGACATCCACGCTGGCCTCAATGGCTGGATGGAACACAGGTGCCCTTTGGCATTCTATGGCTGCACCTACTCCCAGAGGAGGTTCTGCCCCTCTGTGCAGGGATCTAGAATTATTCACGACCGGTACCTGGGCTCGTTTGGTGTGCAGTCTGGCTTAGCTGCATGTCCAGGTGGGGTCTTGTGCCAGTATGGCTCCCACTGCGACCACCTCAGCAGCTTACCCTTTGAGCTACTGCATCATGTTGCAAGCTTCCTGGATGGCTTTAGTCTGTGCCAGCTATCCCGAGTGTCTCGTACCATGAGGGACGTTTGTGCTAGTCTGCTAAGATCACGTGGTATGGTGGTGTTGCTCTGGGCGAAGACGAGACGCGCAGATGGATCCTCCTCTTGGCAGATTCACGACAAGGTAAGTTGTATTTATATAGAATAAAATAGTCTTCTCATAAAGCCTTAGAAAGAAAAAATGATGTTAGATTGATGTTAGAATTTATAAGTACCTTTATTCTCATAGCCTTGTGTTATATGAGGTCTTAATAAACTGCTGTCCCTCTGTGTGTGGATCTCAGGTATGGAGATTTAGTACAGCCTTTGGAACAGTGAATGAGTGGAAATTTGCCAACATTAACAGCATGGCTGACCACCTAAAGAAGTGCAAGTTCAACACCGTGGCTCGTCGAGAGGAAGCCATCCCTTTGCCATGCATGAGTCACACAAGAGAACTGACTAAAGAGGGTCGCTCAATGTGCTCGATGCTCAGACCAGTGTTATAGGCTGGGCTTAAAAGCAAAATAATATTCTGTATTTGCTTTCAGTTTGACAGACGAGTGTGACGTTTTTTTCATTTAACAAAATAAAGATGTTCTGATGACCTTTTGATTAGGTTAGATTTTTTTTTACTGTGCAGTTTCATAGAATTAAATTAAGCCGAGCCTTAATGTAAATACATACTTATTTACATGCATTTTCTAATAAAACATGTTGGGTTTATTATTACTGTTATTTTATATCCACTTGCCCAGATAAACAAAATTAGTTTTTTTAGGTGTACTTTTAAAGCATCAATGCTTTCAGGCATGTACCCTTAAGACTGAAACATGCTGCATAGACAAATGGTGATGACCAAAAATATTTGTTTTAGGAATGTAAAACTGTTAAGTCACTATTTGTCTTCAGCGATTTGTCTCTAAAATTTGTGGGTGCAGTCAGTTCAACAAACAGTTTTTGGTTTGGATATTCAATATGTAGCACTTTACTAGGAATCATTGAAGTTTACTTTTCACAATCTGATCAGACTTTTTTGATGCTAGGCCAGCATTGTCATTATTTATAGTAGTTTTAAAAATGTTCATTAATGATTTTGCATAAGGTAATGTATGTATGTCAGTGTATTTGGATCATGTTTGACAAATGTACTTGTACAGTTGTACGACACTCGTATTTTGTCTTGACATTACTGAAAACCTGCTGGACAGGTCTAAGACTTCTGCTTTTCAGTTAGCAAAAAATTATTATTTGTTGCACAAGTTACTAAACGCCATTTTCTGCAGCTGTGCACAACACATTTCCAAAAGTTTTTCTAATGTCTTCCAAGGTTCTGAAGCTAAAAAGGTGAATAAGAATTGACTGCCCACAGAAAGAATTCTACTTGCGTATTTAAGATGTCCAATGACGAGAAGGGGTTTATAGTTACTGAGATGTTCAGTATTAAATGAAAGGGTAAAAACAAGAAAACGGTGACTGGTTTGGTATGAGGAATGTTTTGTGTTTATTTGTTTTGATTTGGGGAGGCTAATAACATCTGTCTGAGGACTTGGTTATTGAAGAGTGCAAAAAATAATTTGTATTAAAATGATGTTTGAAATCCCTACTTATAAGCTTGTTTAAAGAAACATTTGCAGTGTGCACAGTTTCAGTGTAACATGGAATTAGCAAGTCCAAACACAATTTTGTATCAACAACTGTTTTAAAGAATATTATAATTCTTCAAATTGGTTGAACTATATGCCAATAGATTTGCATGGATTTGAATTTTTGGCCATCTTGTTGCCATTCAATTTTGAGTATTGAATATTTTTGGTAAGGACAAATGACTATTATTTTATTCCAGAGGATGGCTTAATATTTAGCATTGATGTGTTGTGATAAACCAATAGCAAATTGGGCTGCACTGTTTTGGAGAAATGCTCTTTCCAACTCCTTATGCATGGAAATATCACACCTTTGTGTAATCAAAATTCAATATGTTTACCTTGGTTACCCTTAAACAGTTTTTACCTGTGTGTACCGTAAGGCATTTTGAATACATTTATTTAATAAATGATAAAGCCCACAGGTGCTAATTGCAGATTTATTTAAGTTTGGAAACATTTCGGTTTTGGGGACAGATTGACAGCCAGTCCAAACGTTTTTTTGAACACCTGGAGTTTCTTATGTTTACAGATTAATAGTTCGTGTTAGTTTTAGTGCCACAGACGAAACGAAAAGGTACACTAGCGTTCAAAAGTGTGGAATCAATGTTTTCAATATAAACTCCATTTTGTTTCAGATACATCTATAAAATGATTGTAATATGATTCCAATGTTATGCACTTTAGGTTTCAAATAATTTCTAGAAAGATGTAAAACATTATATGTCCAGAATTTTGACTCCAAAATGACTATGAAAGTTTTATAGCATCAAGAGTGATGTTAATATAAACATTAACAGTGACAAGATGGTGACGTCTCTCCGCCACTCCCTGTAGCTGCCCTTAATGGGGTATTAACCCCTAAGCTCTGTCTTTCCTCCGTAGCCACAACAAGTAGCTGGCTTTCTCTGCCTGCTCCCCTAGTTCTTTCGTGACCCTCCATAGTTTGGACCCGGTCATGCCTGTGCCACGGAGTAGTTGAATAGCTGCTATACTGACGAAACCCCGGCATCCGACTTCCACAGTGGTGGATGGTTGCATTCCAGCCGTCATCTCGGCACTCTACTGCCAGCTCGGTGTACTTCTCTCTTTTCTGCTTGTGGGCCACTGCCATTCCTTCTTAGTTCAATTAAGAGGACCTTCCTTGCTGCTGTGGACCACAATACTATGTCTGGCCAGAGAGGAGTTGTTGAGATCTTCCTTGGAAAAACCAGCTGCCTGCTGAGGTCTGCTTGCATTTGCCACACCTTGCCCGGGAGGAGGAGTATGTTGTCCCTCTTTGGCACTGTTCCTTGTGGGGTCTCGCCTGGCTTCACAAAGGGTGTGTATGTGGGCTTAGTGGTGTCCGAGTTGTTGTTTGCTGCCACCCTGCAGCTTTCCAGGAACTCTGCCAGCTTTGCCAGGACCTGGTTGTGCCGCCGCCTAAAGCGTCCTTGTCCCAGAGCCACCTTGCATACTGATAGAATATGTTGGAGACTTGCGTTGACGTTATTGCAGAGTGGGCGGGTGTCTTCTCTTCCAAACCACTGGCGGAGGTTCCGAGGGCATAGTAACGTGTCATAGGTCGCCCTTATGTATAGTAATCTATGTATAATAATTTCTAAATTTAACTTTTTAATTGACATTTAAATAACATTTTTCCCAAATATGTTAAATACCAAACAAAACCTCTAAAAATACCTTTTGGTGTTTGGTTTATATTATATATATTAGATCTACTACATGGTATAAGAGTTTAGTGAATAGAGTAATGGCTGTTCATAAAATATGACAGGTGACTCCAAACTTTTGAACGCTAGTGTATATAATGACAGTTAAATAAGAAAATGTGCTCACGAAGTGCTCAACCAAATGCTTAAAATGTTGTATTTAAGGACTTATTGAGTGGCTGTTCTTATATCCTAACAGGACTCTAAATTATGATTTATTAAAGGATGGTGCGCTCGCAGGGTAAATCACTTAATCCCATAAATAACAGACTCAGAGACTGTGCTAGTATCAATTGTAAGGCAAATATACGTTGTGAGCTGCAAGTGCCTAATTGGAGTGATAAAGATCTAGGCCTAGATTAGAGACTGTTTCAAATAAAATAAAAAGTTAAAAATACTTCTTAATTCACTTATATCTATTCAATAATTAAATTACTTTAATTTTAGAGTATTTAAAATGAGGCCATTGTTTGGGGTATTAACAAACTCATTCTATCTATCTATCTATCTATCTATCGATCAAAAATATTCCGCTGAATAAGATCTCTTATTCTAGGATGTAATTCTGGTCATAAGGGTTTTACAGTCATTTGATGAGCTCAATCAAGTTCATTAGAATAGTGAATATACTGAACAGTGCAGTACGTGGATACTCCAGGATTATACCCGGGAACAGTGTTTCTTTACCACCACTAGGTAGCAGTAGTAGTTTGTGATTCATTTATACACATTGTAATCTAACTGGCAATCTAATTAACAAAGCCTTCAGGAGTTGAATTAGCAAAGACAAAGCTGGGAAATCACTAAAGTATGCAGGGATGTGGCCTTCCAAAACTGCTGTTTAATCCCTACAATAAACAGCAATGTTTTGCTTCATATACACAAAACTGTTATAAGCAGATTGTGAGAGAGAACAATGCGATATCTGCCAATATCAGATTCAATAATGAACCTGTCTTAATTGATGAAGCATGAACTTGCGGGACAGTATAGTGGAATTTTAAGGATTGCCGTGGGGTTTAAATTCAGATTAATAGTCCTTGATTGTAAATTCTTCAGAAATGGGATTTAATTTGAAAAACAAATAGAGAAAAAGTCAGTGTTTCTCACTCTAAATGACATCATCAGGCTGTAATAAGCCAACTTCAGTCTGAAAAGGGCACTGTTTGAAGGATACTTTCCATGGAAATTTTTCAAGGGTCTTAAAAACTAAAATATATTAAAAAACAGTGCTGAGGCCAAATACAAAGTCTCTAGATATTTAGCATTTTAATAAGATGATCCTGAGTCATCAATAAGATGATTAATCTGGTGGACAGACTGACAGAATGGGCGAGTGCTCAGGTGACTCTCACTGAAATTAGTTTGTGGAGCATCGTGTGCCTGAAAGCCACAACTTGCTTGGCTTACACAATATGCATTATCCAAATAGACTCTTCTCAAGCTAGTGTGAGAATTGTGATGACTCACTTTGCTGTTTAAGTTGAATAATGTTTTTTTCTTTGACAGACACCGAAAAATCACTTTTTTTCTTGTTCAGCATTAGTCACCTAATGTATCCTACAAATGACTGTATTGAGTGAGTAACTGCCTATAATTCAAATTACTATGAAATGTGACACTGCCTAACAGCTTTAGTGACGTTAATGATGAGGGTTTCTTAAATACTGACCTCAGCAAAGCAAACACTTAAAAATGATTTTTGGTCCTTAAGGGATTATGTAGAAAATATTGATGTTATTTTAAATATATATATTTAATGGTGATTTGCTCCATGTTATAAATTTTATGACACTAGCCTACGCAGCACAATCAGACAGGTTGTGTTTAGCCTAGTTGCCCCCTTTTCCAACAAGAGATGACATGCTTAGGTTTAGATTTTACATTCGATGTCAGAGATGGTGGCTGCGGAAGACAAAGACAGGCTTTAATCTTATTTTCTTAATATTAAAAAAAAAAAGACGTATTTCTTAGTAAAATGACAGAGTCTGTCAGCAGGCAGAGGGGAAACAAAGTAATCACTGGTATAAATATAAATAGACTCACAAACAAACTGTAGCATAGTAAAAGAATATGCCTCATTAATGATAGAGGAGTTCAATGACAAAATCTTATTATGGTGGAAAAAACGTTTTGGTTTTAATCACAAAGCAGCACTAAAGTATGGAGTTGTACCTTTTGTACTGCATGACATTCACAAACACATCCAGTATGCAGGCTAATATAAAAAATTAAAACAGCACTGTGATTGTGTGTTATGTTATACTATCAAACTCATCGTACACAACCATGCTCCAACACTCTTGATTCAAGTCATCAGTCCTTTAGCAAGTGGACTCTTGCTAAGAGCAAGGAAAACACGAAACTGCAGTATTTGAGTTTGAGTACTTTGGTCTTTATATTCCTCCTGGAGTAGTCTCTATTTCAAATTTCCCCCACTTTAATCCTGATCTTATATGCTACAAATAAAGGCCAACACACAGGTGAAATTTCCTGGTAAGCCCTGTTAAGTTGTACTGTTAGAATTGGATTTAAAGAGTTCACTCTGTAAATTAACATTATTTGTGTCCTCTGATTACACGAACCATGTCACTCCTCTGGACACCATGTTTATTGTGGTACATATTCAGACTGAAGTCCCTGTCCCCTGTCACTAATACCAAAATCTGCTTTGATTCGGTTTCTATATGGCTCAGTGGTTAGGGCACTGGGCTACTGATCAGAAGGTCGTGGGTTCAAACCTCAGCTCTGCCAAGCTGCCACTG
>JAOUQW010000002.1:12875639-12893196 GCA_028565825.1 Olivaichthys viedmensis | reverse complement strand
CAAGCGCGGGGTCTTGCACCAAAAAGGAGGGGGGAAAACTACAGAAGAAATATGATCTCTTGACATTCAAGAAATCTTGTTCAAATCTAAAAAAATATATATATTATTATAATATATATATATATTTTTTTAAACACAAAGAGAAAAATGACTCCATTTGTATCGCTACAAATATCCATCTGTTGTTCGCTACTTTTTGTATATATCATGACTGCTAGCTATTAGCATGAAGGAGACATCGGAGAAGAGTACTGTAAATGCAATTCAACTTTCCCAATTAATTTAGGAATACTAAATCAACAAGGTTTGGTACATGAGGAGTCTGTTAGCAATCTACCTTGCTTGTCAACCTGTCTGAATTGGTTGCTAGCAAACAAACTCAGCAACCATAAACACTAAAAACACAGCCTTGAAACTGACTGTGTAGTAGGCCGTGTTTTTTTAATAGTCAGGTCAGGGAGTATTATACAACTCATGCCTGCACACTGCTAAAATTCGCCCTATTTTGGATTTTCTGCGCTGCATTAAAGGAGCGTCCCTTCAGAAGTTAATGCAACCAGAACAGTTGTGCTATTTGTTGACAATATGAATTTGCGTGTCAAAGTTTAACAAACCTGAACTTGACGTTAAGTTTTGCTGGAAGTCTGCGACGCAACATCTGCAAATTCTACTGAAATAAATATCATTTCTCTTGTGAAATTTCTCTGAGAAAATCTAGTGTGGCTGGGCCTTAACACTTCTTTATCTTAACAAAGTGCTTCTTTTATGAAGAAATAGCGAAGATCGGTGGATCTGTTGAGAACATACGTGTGTGTGTGTGTGTGTGTGTGTGTGTGTAAAAAACTGAAAGTTTTGCAATGGTATGGCAAGAAGATTAGACAGGAGGATTTACATCACATGAGTGGGGAGATGAGATGTGATTCACCACCTTCAGTTACTCCATTCAGCATTTTCACACTCTGCGCATTCACAACGCCCTCACTGTGATGAAGAACCTGTGTGTGTGTGTGTGTGTGTGTGTGTGTGTGTGTGTGTGTGTACTGGGTAAGTCTAGGCTGGCTATTCTGGGTAGCATCGTTACTGCATATGAACCAGGCTGGGACAACCACTATTAGACTGTGTGCTATGCCTGAGGTGTCATGCTCTGTTCCAAATGATGCATGATTCCTGTATAAGGCAGGAAAAATCGTGGGTGTTGTCCTGAGAAGAGTTCAGGCATGTTCAGAGTCGTGTTCAACAACAGAACTAATTTGACATAATATTCTTATCTGTCTTTGTACTACGCAAATTAAGTATCTAATGATTCTAGCATTGTAACTGAATACATGCAGGAGGAAAATTACAGTTTTGTGATGTTTTTCTGGTAAAGAAATAGCTCAAAAACTGTTAGTCATCATGTTTCCTTGAAACGCGAATCTTATTTTATTAACAATAATCAACCCTAGATTATGTGTCTTATGCTTGTTTGAGATTTTCCTATGCAACATGCAAATAAAAACAACAAAAACGCATTCTAAATTGGCATCTTATTCAGAATATCAAATAAATGAATGGGCGTGATCTATTTTGTGGGATTTTTGGCTTTCAATTTCAGTCAATCTGTTCTGATGGTCCTATCAAAAAAATATATCTGCTCAAGTAATTTTTGAGAAAAGTTATTGTAAGCATACAATTACTGACTGTATCCCATCTGTTGCCATGCACAATCTGTCAGCCCCCCTTTTACGCCGTCCATCTGTGGATAGGGTCCATCTTAGAACCACCTGTGACAAGATATTATTTTGGTGGTGGACCATCTCAGCACAGCAATAACATGGTAGTGTGTATTGCGCTGGTATGAGTGCAACAGGCACAGCAGCATTGCTGCAATTTTTAAACACCTCAATGTCACAGCTGGGTTGAAAAACAGTCCACCAACCAACAGCCTCCAACAGCAGTGAAAGGTCAGAAACTGACATTGATGAAGGGCTAGAAGATGATTAAGCATGGGAACAGATGTGCTATAGTCTCTAACTTTACACCTATAAGGTTCACCAACACTGTAGGTGTGTAGTGGCACAAGAGGCAGTAAGTATACACAGTGTTTAAAAACCCCAACATCGCTGCTGCGTCTGATACACTTGTACCAGCGCAACACACACTACTATGCCACTACCATGTCAGTGTCACTGCTGTGCTCAGAATGGTCCACCTCCCAAATAATATCTGGTCAGCGGTGGTCTTATGGTGGCCCTTTACATTGATGGATGGCATAGAGGGGGGACGATAAACAGTGCATAGCAACAGCTTAAACTTTCCTAACTAAATGTAAAATGTGGTAGACGTCATGTGGCTTCTACAAAATTGAATATGAAATAAAAAGAGCTTTCATATATCAGGTTTTTAAAAGTGGTGGATGATATGAAACAGCGTTCACAGTTTTAATCTCTCCACAAATGTGTGGCCCCTTCCCCCTCCCCAGTACCATGAAATAAAGAAGACAGCAGTCTTATTTTTATGACTTCACTTATGGTTTGAAAAGACAGCTTATGTTCCATTTACTGTGCAAATATACCAATCTGTTCAAGTCCACATCAAGCTCCCTCCTTCACCTACGCCTATTCAGAGTGAGACTGAGTTTATGCGAGTCATCATCAGTGGGTGAAGACTTACACTGCCATAGTGTTTAATGCTCTTCTGAGACAGGAATAAAAACCTCAATTCGTATAGTCCCTTATAGTTCCTTGGATGATTTATTCAGTGTGTGCTCCATGAGATGTACTTCAACGACATGCACTTTTGTCTGACTAATGAAGTCTATTCAAAAAGATATCTAGACTGATTGTCAACTTTGTAATACAATCTTTTAATCTATTCCATCCTCTACCATTCCTGTAGCATCTCTGTCATTGAGGTACCTTTATACTTTTACTGTTAGCAATACAAACCAAACAGACACACATGTGCATGTAAACATATAGTCACAATGTCGCGTGTATTTAGACAGGCAGATGTCACCAAATCTCTGACTGCATTCAAGTATAAACTGATCAATCAATTGTGTTCTGCATTTAGCTTCTTGTATTTATAGTATCCGACAGAATAATATGGTCTGATTGGGTCCCATTACCAGGGCACATTCGATGCAAACACATTTACGTTCAGCTCAAACCCGGCCTGTCAGTGACGTTCTCTAATCCTCTGTGATTTGCATCTGCACCCCTGGCCTCTGCCTTTGATAGTGTGTCAGACCTGCACCTGTGCTCCATCTGCCGGAGCTCCATGTAGCACTTGATAAAAGAGAGGAACAGAGGAGAATACAGGAGAGATAGTCTGTTTCTGCAATGGCAACAGCTTTCTATCAGGATCAGAAATTAATGAACGGTTGACTGAAATGAGCAGGGAGGCTTGGCCTGCAGAACCACTGTGTCCATTCATTAGTCCTTCATTAAGACAAAGAGCTGACAGCAGGAGCAACACCAACAGCAGATGGCACATGATCCTCATGGACACTGCTTCTGTTTTAGAGGCTTGGTATTATTCACTGGGCTGATCAGTGATTCAGATGATTTATCTGAGATTTTTAATGATGCTGGTTTTGATCCCTAGGAGCCACATTTCTCTCTAGTGCTTGCTCCTTAATTTAATTAAACATTTAGTTATTTTACAACCCTGCACAGCACATTTATATCTGTCATACAGGCATACTGTACTGGACAAAGGTGCTGATGTTAGACATTACGGTGGCACACCTTCCTGGCCCAGGTTACAGTCTCACATGACCAGGCTTTGGACCCACAGTTATTCTGCTGCATATGAAAAGTGACACAGGCATTTTGCCTCCCAATCGGTCATGCAGGTATTGGCTTCATAAGCAACAGGAGGACGGCCTCAGGGTTCTGGCTCAAGCCACAGCCCCTGCACCGCCATACAGGCATGAGACCCACACCACATTATTCTCTGTCCTCCTCCATCTGACACAACTGGCAATTGTGTGCTAAATATTCCTGAAAGAGCCCCAGCACTCGTTCAGCTGGGGTATTGGCTGGGGGTTTTCAAAGAGAAGCTGCATGGTGGGTTCAGATAGTGACATAGTAAATATTGTAATTTCTGCTTTGTCACAGTTGGGAAGCTCCTGGTACTGTTTCCAAAAACTAATGCAAAGGATGCCATTTTTACAGGAATGTGAGTACTATAGAACAAAGTACTGACTGTATGAAACAATGCAAAGTATCGCTGCTAGATTCACTTTTTTATATATATAAAATCAGCATGTCAGTGCAGTGCACTCCACTGGGTTCACCTGTAGCCCTGTGTCTCAAAGCCACGCTGTGTTAAAAAAATAAAATAAAAAACTGCTGTAATTTTACAGGGATTTGTAACAGTATAGTACTGTTTTATATCTTTACAATATGTTACTGTTAAGCACTGTGCATTGTTAGAAAATATGTAGCGTTGAAAGTGTTTATAGTAAATTACAAGAAAGTGCAATGCATTTTGAGATGTTTAGCAGCAAGGACGTCAGTCACGTCATTCAATATTTTAGCGAGGTAGGTAGCTGAACTGACATGCTGTTTTTCCCTAAATTTCTGTTAGCTAACTAGTTACGAAAAAGGTAGGTCTCAGGACCACTGTGTGTCCCCTCACTTGCCTGAGGAGAGAGTTTCAGCTTCTAGTTCTAAAAAAGGCCTGGTTTTAACTTTAGTTTAGTGTCTTATGGTAAAATGGTCGTTATGATTTATTGATATAAAACGCGACTAAGCTGTTAAGCAACATCTGGTGCTATCCCTGTTGAAAATTTTGTATTAAAAAATTTAAAAATTTATTAAAAATTGTCTTGTCATTGAAAATCAAAGGACACGTGTATAGAATTTTGCAGTAATCAACATCAATGTAAAGTACATTTAAAAAATATACGTTTTTGAAAAGTTTTACAGTAAATTAAGGTCAAATGTAATGTAAATGAAAGTAGCATACTGTATAATAGTTACAGTACAGTTTCTCACTGTAAACAGTTTTTTACAGTGCAGTTTCTTCTGTAAACAGCGCTGCCAGTATTTTACTGTAAAATGTACAGTTAATATTCTTATAATGCAACATAAACTGCACCCTGAGGAAAGAAAGTGCGATGGAGGCACATGGCAAGTGGCATCAATAATAGTGTGTATAGATATAGCTGGATAAATAACGGGAAAATAAAAACTATTTATATGAAGTGTGTGAGAGTGAGGCACAAAAAATCAAACATTATACTTACTATAAATAAGAAAGCCTTTCAGCAAACAGCAGGCATGTAAATTAAGGACTTTGCTTTGAATATATCTTGCCATTTACTAATCCATTATAATTGCTATCTAAAAAAGAATGCAGTTCCATAGGTTCCTTTGCACAAACCATTTAAAGCTACTGTGTCTCTGGGTTAAATGCAGTCTGGCATTCAGCTATATTGCACTGCACTGTTCAAATCTCCAGAGTTTTCTCCAAGTGCTCCAATGAATTACAGTATCTTGATTCATTACTTCCAATCTCTTAGTATGCCTAATCCAATTGGAAAGCTCAATCTAATGTATTTGAACAATCAATCTAGTTGACTAAGGCCTAGAAGTAAAACCATATAAAACTTGTGTGTAAACTGTGTGAGTAAGCAAAGCTTTAGAAAGGGGGCTGTATGAGAGTTGTTAGAACTGGAGTGTATCAGTATATGTAATAGGAGAGAACACACTATACTGTAGAGGAGTGATCTAAAGACCATGGCTCACTGTTCATTAGCTAATCGGTGTGGAGGTAGGTTCCACCACTATACACAGCTACAACTCTCCACCTCACTTATCCTCAGTGCATATCATTAACCCTGAAATAAACATACCTTGGGGAAGACTTGTGCATGTTGGAAGTGTGAACTGTAATGTATGTTGAAAACATTTTATCTTTCATCGTCACGCTTATAGCATCGCATGGTTTATAACATAGAATAATCTGGATATTATGTAGTGTAATATAAGTATTGCACGGTTTATAGTATAGAATAATCTGGATATTATGTAGTGTAATATAAGTATCGCAAGGTTTATAGTATAGAATAATATTGATATTATGTAGTGTAATATAAATATCGCACGGTTTATAGTATAGAATAATATGGATATTATGTAGTGTAATATAAGTATCGCACGGTTTATAGTATAGAATAATATGGATAATCTTAATTGTTTGTAACTAAGTTGCTTGTGTGTAACTAATAATGGTGCTGAAGTATACATATGCTTTATTCACAGCTTTAAGTATCCTAGTCTGTTTGAATTTGTATTAGAATATCGAGCCATTTGGAAGTCCATTTAGTTTTATGCACTTCTTCCTCCTTCCATCAGTCAGATGCCAGCAGTGTGACCCTGATAAAACTGCTTGTTTTAAAAGTCTGCTTGATCATAACACATCAGCAGGGACTTCGTTAACTTCATAACTCACCACGATGTGTCAGAACCTCCCTTTAAAGGTGCAGTTTGTAATGTTTAAAAGTGTTTCCAGTCGGGCTGGGATTTGAGAAAGAGTATATACTAGGCTAGCCCTAGTTTCTAGATATATAATAATCATAAAATTTCAAAGATACCTCAGAAAAACTGTGATTTGCAATATTGCCATGCAATGGATCTGGCTAGCTTCTTCGTTTCAGGCTTCTGTTTCAGGCCCAGAAATTAGCTCCGCCCCCAGCTGGAACAGAGCTGCTCAGCTTCATCCCTATTCCTGAAAAATCAACCCAAGAGGCATATGTTAGTGTAGTTTTAAGATAGGGGCTTGTCAATGTTTCCATTGCAATTGCAGTTCACCTTGCAAGCAGCAGAGGGCTCTAAAAATTGCTCCATTAATATTCAGGCTAAGCATGTCAAGGCTAATTTATGTCTCCATAATCAGTCTTTGTCAGTCTGGATCCTGGATGTGCTGAGGCAGTAATTCACCTGCTTTCTTGATAGAGTAAAGGTGGGACCTGCAGGCAGATGTTTGTTGTAGTTGTAACATACAGTAGCATAACAATGAGTACTTCTAGTGTTGCTTCTCAGATGTTTATTAGCTGGTTTTAGATTGAGATTTCTTTCCTGCAATAGCCCTCTTGCTCTTTGTGTGTGTTAGCAAAGCCTGCACAGAGCAGAATGAATATTGAATCCCTCTCTCTATCAGTGCCTCTTTGCCCATTATGAGCAGAGTCTCCTCCAGCTGGCAGATTAAAGAATGCTGACAAGAGACTTTGCTGATAGAAAGAGACTTTTCCTATTCACATTCAAATTTCTCTCATTTGTATTTCTGTCAATTTGTCTAACACTGTAAAACACATGATAATGATGAATCTGTTCATTCGACTAAAGCAATAGATGACCTCAGAGATTAATTAAACGTTTCACTATTAAGTTTGATTCTATTTGTTGTATTAATGTTATTTGTGGATTTTTGTATTAAACACATAATTCTGCAATTGTTTGGTTTGGAGATATCATGGTCAGGTCGAGCTGTTTGCTGTGTATATGTTGATACTTTATAAAAAAGCAATTATTTCCTAGTTCTCCTTTTTATATACAATAAACCATCCTCCGTCTCGCAATAATGTGATGCTTTATCTGTCACAGGCAATGTGACATTTAGAAATTGATTTCCCATAAGAGATAATAGACTGGTAAAAATCAGGAGGAGCAACAGAGGCATCTTGTCCACTCAACTGCAGAGGGTGTAGCGATTGTGGTAGCACACATGTGGGTGGATAAACAGTGGACAGAAATGAACACTGAGTGTTAATTCGACACCGGGGATCACTTGCTGTGCAGAGGTGCACATACTTACACATCTTGTTCCTTCAGGTTTTCTTAACCCTTGTGCTGTCTTAAAGGTCACTATGTTTAACAGCAGAGAAAACCCCTTAAATTATATTTCTTCAACTTGAAATTTGGTGACTTTTCCTAGAGTGACCCTAACATTAGAAAAAGTGAAACATTGCCTTTGTTTATATTTCCATGAAAGCTGTACACCACCAGGGTATAAAGATTGTCTTCGGGTCATTTTTAACCCTGAGGACAAGGGGAGTATACAGAATGTTAAGACTACACAAGGCTTAAAGGTGCAACTCAAAACATCTTTAAAAAAACACCACTGAAATATTCATCCAATTTTTCATACCAGAACAAACAAAACTATGATTCCATGTTCACAGTGAGTAAAAGAGCTAAAATCCACTTTCTGCAGTTGATGGGCAAAGTGTCTCTAATGTAAGATATGGGAATAACAGATTACTTGGTATCATATTACAGAAAATTACCCCAGCCGTCTGCTGTGGGTTTAGTAGGGTAAATGTTTTATGCCTTATGGGCCACATATGGAAGCAACACTGATCACATATCATTTCTGATGGAGCATTTGATTCATAAAATATTGTAATAACCTCAAAAAGTAGCCATACAATTACCATTCAATTATTCCAGCTGGGCAAAAGTCTCACATGCCTGGCACTCCCACTCTGGTCCATCAAAGCATTCATATGAGGAGGGAGTGTGTGTTGTGAAATTAGACAGCTGGGTGGAGTCCAAAATAGGACAGTTAACTGCTGGTGTTTTTTTTCTATGCATCTTATGGACACGTTCAGGAAAAGTTTACTCACGATGATTTGAAAATCATTTCAGGTCTTCCAGCTGAAGCGTCTCTTGAGCACAATACTGTACAGTATATATTGTATACACACTCCCATAAACACTCACATCTTCACTTGTTGAAAGATCTTCTCTTGCCTCTACATCTATGGGGTCTCTTTTTCCACTAGATGTAATAGTGTTCTTTGAGCGCATCAAGGCTCTGCATTACTATTAAAATATAACATACAACTTTCTAGGTTGGAATATGCTATATTTTAGTATGTAATATTTAGTATTATACATACCTTGCTGTCATAGAAGAGCAGAAGTGTTCATTGGTGTGTTCACTGCTTGCTTTCAGTTTCTGTGTATGTGACAGACAATCAACCTTTCTCTGAGTTGTAGAGCAGATGGTGGTTCCACACTAGACTCAGAAGCCTAAGTCCCACGCTGTCACATCTCGGTAACTAAAGGGAATCTCTGCAGCTTCACCAAATGTTCACCTGCAGTACAGGCAGAACGTCAGGAATTAAAATGGCCATTTGAACAACTTTGGAAAGAACTCTAATGTGAATTGTAGTAAACTACATTAGCCGGAAACATAGCTTATTTGATTCCTAATACACACTGGACTAGCCAGGATTTTAAAATGTATAAACACATCCATTTTTTAATATATATATATAATCATATATATATATATATATATATATATATATCATATATAACATGGCTTGAATGGCCCTCTCTCGGTCTCTCTCAGTGATACGGCAACGCTGCAGATGTGTAAAAGTGCTGAATGGGGTCATGGAGAGTGTGACAGTACCATGTCCTTAGGTATCTGTACGCTCCGACACCACTACAACACTTCATGGGTGTTTCCGACATGCATCACACAACACGCAATATTCAGTTTTATCACATTAGGGGAGACTTACACTTTTACCCTCATTAAAAACACCAGGATATACAATACCAGTCAAAAGATTGGACACACTGGATTGAATATAAATCTTTCATTGTCTTAAAGACATTTTGATAAAGGCTATAGTTGAAACTTGTTTCTAAGGCAAATGTAAATAATGAGGTTAATGCCCATGTATACATTTATTTCTGAATCAATTATTTTATTTTATTTTGTATTTTTTTAGTTTTTACTTAAAATTAAATTGTTTCCCCAAACATGTAGTTTTACTTAGGTGAAGCAGACAACAAGTCGCTTGGTCTATTTGGGAAGCTTGAGAAAAGCCTCCTGGGTGAAGCTCCCTCATGCAGCTGGTTGAGAAGATGTCGAGAGTGTGCAAAGCTTCATGAGGAACACTGTTAAGAATTCTAAAATAGTTTTGATTTGTTTAACACTTTTCTTGGTCACTGTGTTCATAGTGTTAATGTTAATAAAGTCTTTATTATTATTTTAAAATAGTAGTAAATAGTAAAACTGAAGGAAACAGGTGTATCCAAACTTCTGACTGGTACTGTACGTCTGACAGAGTGTAGGCTGGGAGTCTTAGACTTGCATGCTGAAAGCAGCTGCGGACACTGGGCTCCACGTTACTCCCTCCGAAAGCAGCTGCCTCATCCAGCTGGTGGGGAATCTGGATGGTGGTGTGTAGCAGCAGGGCCAGCTGTTTTGGGTTACACCCTCCTGCAGAGCTGGCCACCTGACTGAACAGGTCTGAGGAGAAAAACATGAATCAGGACTATGACTGATATTTGACTGGAATCACAGACTGATACTCCTGGGAGCATGTAGGTAAGAGCTTAGAAAAAACAAAATAAGGTTTAACTTATTGCTTTTAATATACTGAATGTGAAGCAACACTGTGTTCTTGACATTGCAAAAACTAGATAAAACAGCAAAATACTTACATTTATACTTGTCTTCAAGGTGTCCTTTTGAAAGAGAAAGAAGCCCAATTTTCATGGACAGGACTTGAACTTTCCCACTTCGACCACTATCACATAAAAAAAAAGGTACTGGAGGTTAATCTAATCTTACATTATGGGTAATGAGAAAAGAGACAACCTGGGATTATATCCTTATAAAAACAGAGCACCTTCTTCAGGGTAAATTTTTATTTATTTATTTATTTATTAAAAACATATTTATATATATTAACATGTATAAGAATTATAGTCATGGGCTCATCTTTATGAATTTTGTGGATAGTCCAATAGTGACAGTAAAAAAAATTTTGAGGGCTTCATCAAAACCCGTCCATACCTGTCATAAACATTTAGAAGCCAGTTAAGACACAGGTCCACACACAGAGGGACATTGATCAGATCTGGATACACCTGCCGAAGTTCAGTGTAAATTGCAAATAGACAGGTAATGATGGCTGGAACATCCAAAACCCGCCCATTATGGTTTAGCTGGTGTTGATCAAAGACACCCTGAGCCATGGCCAACTCCAAAAGGTCCACTAAAAAAGATTAATTTGCGATTTTATCTCCACTCATTTTCCCCCACAAGAGACACATCTTTAATGAATTTTATTCAGTGCATATTAATGGAGCAGAGCATAATACATTTGCTTTGCATGCAACAAAACGCAAACGCCTGGAAACATTACGCTAATTTCCTATCTGGATTCATCAGATTTGAAACCAATTATACGTTCCAACCAAATATAATGTACAGTCCATCACATCTAACATTCGCTTTCTAACTTACTTGACAGAACGCATTTCTGAACTAATGCTATCAGTGGCTCCATTTTGGCTCCAAATGTCTTATCGAGATTGTAAGATTTGGCACTTATAGGCTGCGCTCAATAATGGCCCCACAATATGCTCAGCTAAAAAGGCCTGTGGAAGCCTGCCATGCTAAAATTGTCTTCATCTATTTCATTAATCACCAGATTGTGCTAAACACCTTCCTGGCTTTGGCACTCAGATAAGTGGAGTATTAGAGACAGATAGATGCAGAAAGTGGGAAGGCACTTACAACACAAGGCTTTCTGAACTCGGCGACTCTTCAGAGCTGTGCGGTAAGCTGAGAATCGGACGTGCCGGAGCTCAGCTGCAGGACAAGAGCAAAATGTGATTACCACATACAGGAGACATGCAGCCTTTCCCCATTTACTTGGAAGTTATCTTAAGTGTAAATATTAAAAATGCCTTACATTAATCAGTATTTTATTTTTAAATTTATATAAATCAGGCTATTCAGTGACATCTTCAGAATTGGGAATTAAAACTCACCCATTGACTGAAATAGCTGAGTCATCTTTGGATGATCCCATGATGTGGTCTGCCACTCATGACTGAAAGTTCAGAATATTTAACAAATCCAATCCGAAAATAACAAGAACCTTAACACACTACATTATTTTAACATGCTACGTTGAAATCATATATCACTTTAGTAAAGACTGTGACTGATAATATGATGTGATTAGAAAAAGTAGGGTATGAAAAACAAAACTCACTTGATGTAATAAGGAACGCCCTTATGAAATTCTGCCCTCTGCCATGGGTATTGAACAGAGACTGTTAAGGAGACATGAAGCCCTTGGTAACTTGAGGTGTAATTGTATCACTTACATACTACATGACTCTCCAGCAAACATGTACCATGGTCAAGATGCAAGTCCAAAATTGCCTGAGCAACAACCAGGGTGGAAAATGTACAGAAAATTTAGACTTAAGTGAAAATATAGGTATTGTATCAAAATGAATTCAAAGTTGCTAGTTATAATTATATTTGAGTGAAAGTAAAAAGTGTCCACATATAAATGTACTGAAGTAATTAAAAAAGTAAATGATTTTAACTGAAATTAGAAGGTCATTTCTATTTCAACATGGTCTCACACTTGCAAGTTAATAGTTTGCAAGACTCAAGTTAGGGTTAGGGACAGGGTTCGCTTTTGTACCTTTCTTTACAACTTTATTTGTATAAAACCACATCGCCTTCACTCGTTCAAATTCGCACAGATTTCCCATGAGATCAGGTTCTTTTTTTATTAAAGTAAATTTAATGTACGAAGAGCAAGTGAGATTAATCAGCAGTCTTTGCGCAAAAAGATGATTGGTTGTGATATCCATACAGATTGGTCTGCATCTGATTCAATTTATTAAATATAGTTAATAAATAAAGTTAAAATGTACAAAAACACGATTGATCGAATTGGTAGTCAGTCAGAAGAAAAACATATTTGAGTCATGATCTTTGAGATTTGTAACGAGTGTTTGAAAGGACTAAATAAAAATGTAATGAGTAAAAAAAAAAAAATTCTTAAAAAAAATTATTAATTCATTTATAATTCATAATTCTTTAATTTTCAATTATACTCGGGTACAAATCCCCTAAAATGATACTTAAGTATAGTAACAATTACTTGAGTACTTTCCACCTCTGGCAACAACAATACATTACATGCCCATATTTTTCTGTGCAACTTTACCAGATAAGAAGTCTTGAGACAACAGTCTGTAATCAACTTGAGCATCTAGGAGCTGTCTGTGCTGATTCATCGCTGGAGCCTGTGAAGATTTGATTAAGGGTAACACAACTATACCAGAGCTTTAGAGCCTTGACTCTGCACAGTAACAAGTAGAAGGAGAGAGAGAAATCTTACACTCTTAGTGTTTTCTAATCTAAAATGCCAAAATCTCAAATGTTCAAATTAGTCAAACTTACTGAGTGTGTAATATTGACATGGACATATGAGAAACAACAGATTTTTCATCTGAGAAATGTGCTGCATTGGAGCACTGAAGAGGAATGACCTGTTTCCCACGTTATAGCTCTCAAATGGTCAGACAACGCTTTCATGCAGACTGTTTGGAAGAGTCGGCTGAAACATTTCACCCACTGTAACGGACCTCCTGCACTTTTCACTTGTTGGCTTTGGCAGACATGTTTCTCCTGCAACACTTAGTGATGCATCCAGTTGGTGATGAAATACCAAAACACCCTCAAAAACCCTGTGGCTAAAAGTTTTTGTTTGACTTTAACATTGTTGTTACAAATGGATAGATAGTTAATCTTTTCTGAAGACTTTAGTGTAAGGGGACCCCTGAAGGTAAACCTTTAATTATCAATGTCCTCTAGCAGTCCAGATCAATAGGGAAGGTCAATATCATGGCTCCACAGATTCACAAAAGATTATGACAGTCACACACTCATCAAAAGGCAAGATATTAACTGCAAACAAAGCAAGATGTGACATGTGTGGTTTTACTGTAGGATTACAAACAATCAATTCCTCCATGCCAGCACTGAAATATGAATGTGATGAAAAGGTCAATTAGTCGTACAAGGTCGCAATATGATCCGCAATAGGTGTCTTAGAACGAATTTCAAAATTAGATTTGTATTTCTTTTTAAATATCTGTTTTCAAGGGCAAAAAAATTATATATTCAAATGTTTAAGATCCCATGTTCAACTTTTAATCACCCACCTTTATAACTTTCGCCTGTCCCACACTACTCGGAAGAGAGACTACAATCCGAACAGACAAATTGGATTTGGTCACTTGTAACTTGAAAGTGCAAACACTCAGTCTAAAAATCTGATTTGATAAATAAATCAGATTTGCCCTGCTGTCTGAACACAGCCTTAGACACTTAATTTTATACTAACCTTCCAGTGACACTTCACTCCCAAATTCATATTTCCATAATATATTTATATTGGAGTGATGGAGCCCTGATGAGTCTCTCACCTGTAAAGTGTCCAATTGTGTTTTGGCGCTGTGAGGTGGTGGCGATGAGATTGGAGCCAGCTGAATGTGAGGAGGTGGAACCAAACTGTCACTGATATCTTTCTCACCAGGGTACAGTTCTGCTGTTCCCCCAATAAACCTCTGCTAAACATAAAAGTTTATTTACAGATACCCAAAACATATCTAATCTTTTAAACTACACAACAAAACAATGACATTTAACCTGGTCTATTTAACAGGTTAAAACCAGTCAAAACAAAGCCCACAAAACACAATTGAAAATCACCCTAAACATTTAACTCACAGTGGTCTCCTCAAAACCATCCAGCATATAGCGGATCAGAGGTTGTCCTTCTGAGTGCCATCCCTCCTGCTTATTGTCCATCTCTGCCAAGCCCAGGTCTAGCTGATGCATGGCATCCTGGAGATCCTGCATCTTCCCCAGTACCCAGCTGACCTGTTGCTGCCAGCTGGCTGCATTAAAACAGAACCGTTCCCAGTGCTGCTGGACTTCCATGGCCTGATCCAACACAGCTTGAGCCAGCCACATGTTCCTCTCCTGCAGAGCAGACTCTAAATAAATCAATAGAGAAATAGAGTTCAGGTGAGAGTAGAATACATACAAATACATCCCACCAGCTATAATCATTTTACTAGATGCATAAATCTGGAAATAATATATATTAATATTAATCTATACGTCCAAAAGATTTAAAATAGGACAATCACTGACAAACTTATACATTTATAAAACTAATGTTCCTTTCTACTTTTATCTGATCTTCATTTTGTTTTTTTAGGTTGTTCCTCATTTATACTGATGGATTACCAGTGCGAAACCTATTTGGAGCAAAAAGCATAAAACGACATTCAAAATCTACTAACAAATTCCAGTCAAATATGGGAAAACATAAATCTTAAATTTCAGCTCTACAATATAATCAACTGAAGCCCGTCACAAACAGTTCATAAGCAAATTTAAGACAGTAGGGAGAAAATGCCATAAACTTTCACTTCAGTAGCTTTTTTTGTAGGGACATTATCATCTCTCCTTTATTAGAAGATGTTCCAGATCAGATTTACACCCATCCCTTTTCCCATTCTGTCTCTGAGCGTTACTGTCTCCACTTAGCCATAAACATGATTTAAATAAACTGTCAGATGCCCTTAATTTACAATAAGAGATGAGTTCAGAAAAGGGCAGTGTGGTGCATAAAAGAGTAACTGTTTGATTGCTGAAAGTCAATGACTTACTAAGAAGAATGACAGACATGTTTCACTGGGTAACATACATTTTGAAAGTTTTTATAGATGTATTACAGTTGCTAAGGGACAACTTAAAACTGTGCTTTATGCTAGTATGGCAAAATTGGGATGATCTTTGTGAGTGTGTGACTGGGAGGGAGAGAGACAGAGAAAGAGCGAGAGACTCCCTCTTCAGCTGTCCAAGAGAGCATGCGGTAAGGGATCTCTGACCTGCTGCTGCTTCCATGCTGCTTTCACTCATTGGATCCAAAGGCTGTAGAGGCAACAGACACACCTGATTCAGAGTGAACTCAAAATCCTGACTTCAACTGCTTAGCTCCCTTTGAAAAGCCTGCATTAAATGATACATTATGCAATGTATTATAAAAGAAGGGCCCCATTCGAGCTGCTCTACTATAGCTGCTCTACTATAATATCTTACTGATCCGGAAAGGTTATCCTTGACATTTCTAAAAGGTCATAACAAACTGAACTGTTTATTAATTCATAAAAAGGCTTTTCTGGTCTAGGTGTAAAAAAAATTTGTGCAAAAACGATATAATTCACTCTTGGAAAAGGAAAAAAACGCAAAAAATATTTTTTGTTCAGCTGAAGGTCACTTTGAGAAGTCAAGCAGAGAGAAAAGCTTATGGTCATATTAGAAGCTGAACTCCATCATTTCCTGTGTGTTCTCTACTGATAAAGCTGGAAGGCTGATAATATCACAGTCTGACATGGCTATTTTTACCTTTTAGTATTATTACACTAAATCACTTAACAATGATGGCTTACTGGCTGCAGGTTTAAAACGGTTAGAAGCTGGAATTGCAGACGTGACTGAATCTCACTTTGCCAAAGTAACACAATAATGTTTTATCACTAGGAATTTATTTTTAGAAATATTTAAGTGATGTCCAGCATGCGAATAAGGTGATATCTGAACTATATTGGTAGGCCCACTGCAACAAGGCTTTGTTAATGTGTTTGCTGAGGAGGACACTGTGAGAGGAACATGACATTATAAACCCCAGTGCAATGGTAGAAGCTTAGAGTTATACCAACATGGAATCCTAAAAATGGAGTTACTCTCTGAAGAGTAACACTGATCTGAGAAAACCAGAACACCAGCTAAACATTAAGCACAAAATCAGTCAAAATATATTGAGTAAGAACTGGGGCTTAGATTTTCTTCTATTGAAACTATAATTAATCATATGAAGTATATATTAAGTCCAGGGTTTCATCCCCTTTTATGGACTTCTCGTGTAACTGACCATACAGTAGCTTTGTTGTTGCGGTAGATTCTGAACATCCTCTCCAACAGTGCTTTGCCAGGTCAGTTCTTCATCCTTCAGCTTCACCCAGAACCAAAGTTCCTCCAATAGAGTCATCAGGCCTGCTCCACTCTCACTATGAATCTCTACACACTCCCTGGAATAACATGTTACATTACAAAGCAGAATCTGTAGTCTGGACTTTAATGAACATTGTATATGTTAACTTGGAATTATAAGGTTCTATCTACGTATGATTTTAAGATATGGAGTCATAAAGTTCTGACCCTCAACAAGATCAAAGCAACTTTTACACTTTATATTGTTTTAATACTTTTAATGAATGTTTTGTTTCTTGCATATATTTGGTAGCAAAAAAAAAAAGTCAGATAGAACCTTTCCAAGGTCTTGATATATCAACATTGGTGACAACGCACGTAGTATACAGTGGGGTCCAAAAGTCTGAGAGCACATTGAAAATCCACCACCATGTTGCACTGTTGTTTTGATACACTGTGGTATCAATCTCTCTCATGTTTGTCTCCTTACATAAACCCTTCTGTTGCTGCCATAAATCTCAAACTTGTATTTATCAGTAAATAGGACTTTTTTACAGTGATCCACTGTGAAATGCTGGTATGTCTTAGCCCATGCCAAGAGTTTGGCCTTGTTTTCCTTCCTGAGAAGTGGTTTAGAGACACTACTCGTCCTTTGAGACCACTACTAGCTAGCCTTCTTTTGACAGTACTTTTGCTGATTGGAGTCTCTCGTTCTTTA
>JAOUQW010000002.1:12847843-12866549 GCA_028565825.1 Olivaichthys viedmensis | reverse complement strand
CAGAGGGGAGTGTCTCAAAGAGTTTGTGTCCAGGGTGGGAGGGATCGGCCACAATCTTACCCGCTCGCCTCAGGGTCTTGGAGGCATGCAAGTCCTGGAGAGGTGGCAGATTGCAACCAATCACCCTCTCAGCAGAGCGAATGATACGCTGCAGTCTGCCCTTATCCTTGGCAGTGGCAGCCGCGTACCAGATGGTGATGGAGGAGGTGAGGAATAGAGCTAAGCAGTTGAGAGTTAAGAGCCTTACTTAGGACCCCAACATTGCCTGTCGTGACATTTGAGCACAAAACCTTTCAGTCAGTAACGCAGACCCTTAACCGCTGATCTACCGCTGCCTATTTATCAGTGTATCAGGGTGTGTGTGTGGGCGCCAGTACAAATTTTGGGCCCCCCAACAGGTTAGTACACTGGGCACCCAGCCACAGACATTTTTGTTCCCTAGGGTCCTCTTCGGCCCTCGTCTACTCAGGGCCCATGGAACCATCCCCACTTTTCCTGGTGATGTGTCAATGTTACTTATAACGTTTTAAAGTAGAGCATGTTGTTACCCTTATAACAGTATAGATCTGAGTTTAGTGCATGCATCCAGAGGGAGAGAGTCAGAGGGTGGGAGGGGTTTATGTCAGTGTGATGGAGATACCAGTTGTTATACCAGAATCTAGCGGAGCAAAAATCAGCAAAAACAGTTTAACACGCACGCGCACGCACGCACACGCACGCACACACACACACACACACACACGCGCGCGCTCCTAGTTAGTAGTTGGATTCTTCCTCCTCGCCTGTTATTCCAGTGTCCTCATTTAACGCTTGTATTACTGATGGTCACAAACGCAGTTTGACACGAAACATGCAGTGCCGCTCGCAGCCACAGGAGGGCGCCAGCTACCGACCTATAGATGCCACAACACACGCACACGCACCTCGGCAGCGCCGTAATGAGACGCTTTCTGGGAGAACAGCATTGTTTTCCCTCTGTAATGTGTAAGACCTTGCTTTAAACCCCTGGAAGAATTTAACTAATGTGATTTAATTTAGAGGAAAATCAGATTCATTGCTGATTGCCTGGATAAGCTGCTTATTTGTTTGTTTGTTTGTTTGTTTGCTTATTTATTTATTTATTTTCCATTTTAGGCAATAGGCTACATTACAATTCAACTGGTCTCATGTTTGACTAATTTTCACAAAAACCTATATTCAGAATATATCTACGTATATCAAATGGAGCAGATTTATTCGACTTGTAAACATTAATTTCAACAAATTCTTAGCCTTTTCATATGCATACATGGAATTATGAAAATGTACACTTATGAATATATAGCATATATCTACGATAGATAGATAGATAGATAGATTATACATCCTGAGGTATCCTCTATAATCGTATGATTATATATTGGGTATATAAACTGCGATTGGCAGCTCGTGTGGTCGTACTGTATTTCTGCTATTTGTCGGAGCTTCACGGTTTTCTTGGTGATTAAATAAGCACAAACCATTTCCTTTGCGGTGTCATGTGTTTTAGACGCGGGCCTTGCAGTCTAATAATAACCTTTAAAGGGAAATCTCGGCCTGAAGTTGAATTAAATGAGAAAAAAAGAGGTTTGGGCTTGCGTTTGAAGGGCAGCCCGTTAAAATGTCTGGGATATTTTTCACCGAGGCGACTTAAAAATAACCCGAAACTAAAAAAGCCACATGCTATAAAAAAAAAAAAAAAAAAGCCTTTTCCTCCAAAATGCTGCTTCATCAAAGTAACACGGTTCAAAAAGTATCAGAATAAAATTGGACCCGAATTGGGTTTTTTTCTTCTTCTTTTTTTCCCCTAGTCGGTCTAAAACATTCAAATTGTGTTTACTTTTTGACATTTTCCGCATCATAAGATTTCGCAATTAGCTCATCGCTGACAGAGATGTGTGATGCTTGATCACTTCCTGATAAAAGCGGTTGTGATCTGATCTGAGCTCAGGCTCTGTCCCACCACATCCTCCGTTTATTTGAACTTTTCTTCCCTTCCTTTAGGAGGAAAGACTCGGGCTCCTTCCCAAACCGCAGACTACCGCACTCAATAGTGCGTCAAAACAGTAGACATCTGTAGTAGTCCGCGCTACCCATCATACTATTTCGACAGAACTGTTTTAGCACCCACTATGGACACTTATCTTCAAAATATTGAATATTCAGACGTTGCACAGTGAAAGATAATGAAGAATGACAGCAACCTAAATGTGAGGTGTATTAATATGCCTACTAGTTTAATATTAACACGTCTGGAGTTTCAAAAGTATTCATTGCTTATTTAATAAATCAGTTTTTAGTGGAACTTCATTAGAATGGTAACCCTCTCATCTCCCTGTTTCCTCATCCACGGTTCCATCATAGTGATGCCTGGTTTACCTTCACTGGATCAACATGGTTTTATTTTTTGAGCTCATCCTGAGAGAAGTGTGAGATGAATCAGTTTAGCTACCTAGAAGTTGTTATGCAAGTGCTAATTTCATTCTCCAGACTAAACATCACAATGCTACACAGTAACCTATCACTGACGAACAGGGGCGGTTCTAGGATATTTTTCATGTGGGGCCAAGAGGGGTACAAAGGCATTAACAGGATGGCTACCAAAGCTGAGGATATACATGTGTGGTGGGCTTGTACAAATTTCAGAAAAAGCAACCGCGTGACTATTGAGCAATTAATATAAGCCCACATGATTCTTCCTTGTTAAGCAATATCAAGTTAAATGAAGCCAGTATGATACATGACTTAAAGCAGATTTGTAATAAATAAAACTGCAACCCAGGATTCTGAAAGAGCCAGTTACTGTAGGGCTTTTGCCCTCAATTCTGTATTTAAAGAGAATTCTTATACTTTCATCATTAAACCAGACTGGATACTTTAAATAGAATGAATAAATAAAGTTTACTATTATTACATAAAAGCATTATTTGAGGCACAAAAACGGTATAATCTCTATTTAAATCGTATTAATGTATACTGCATTTAAAGGGATTTTTTTTTTCATACACTAACGTTCAAAGGTTTGGAATCACCTGTCGTCATATTTTATAAAGTGTCATTATTCTATTCACTAAACTCTTCTACAGTGTAGTAGATCTAATATATCAAATATAAACCAAACACCTAAAGCTATTTTTAGAGGTTTTGCTTGGTATGTAAAGTATTTTGGGAAAAAGTTATTTAAAAGTCATTAAAAAAGTGAAATGATAAAAATGTAATGATAAAGGAGAAATGACTGTACATAGATAATTCCAGTATATTATTTAAGTATCTACTGCAAGATTTGATTCCCGCTTTCCAAAAAAAAAGAGGCATTTTGCATATGAATTTTTATATTAACATCATGCTATAAAACTTGAGTCATGATTCTGGACACATGATGTTTTACAGCTTCCTACAAATGATTTTAAACCTAAAGTGCATAAACACTAGAATCATATTACAATCATTTTATAGATGTATCTGAAACCAAATGGAGTTTATATCACTGAAAACATCAAAACTGTTTTGAAAGCTATTAGAATTTGAGTTTGTTGATCAGCCGCGTCTTCTCTCTGCTGGTCGCGTGCTCGGACTCTGGAGTCTGCTGCTGATTCGCCGGACTGTACCATTCATGAAAAGTTCATCCTCGGCTTGAACGGCCAACAGCTCCTTCATTCTGAGTCGCTCAGAACATTTATTCTCTTACTTTTTTTCGTTGACTTTAAGCTTTCTTTTACGGTTGTCGCTTCGCTGTGTTAATGTTTTGACTATTTGGGTTCGCGCGCTCTGCCGCTCGGCAAAATCAGATTAACGTTGTCGTCTTTTCCGTTTTTTATGTTCGTGAGATTTTATCAGACATAAAGCGAAACCAAAATTCTCAGAAACTGTAGTGTCTTGGCTTGCCAATGTATCCACGTGTAAACAACATGGGTACTTAAAAAATGGGTTAATCAACTCGCCTCTTAATGAGAAACCGCTCAGCGATGAGTCCTCCGCCACTTCAGCCGCTTCAAGAGGGATCAGCGCGTCTTTTTCTGTACTGTATCGGCTTCTGACCGGGGTGGCCAATTACATTTTAAGGGGGGCCCCGTAGAACTGCCCCTGCCCCGTGGCTGGGATTCACTTCTGAAACGAATATTAAATTAGTGAGTTAAACCAGCGGAGCTGAGGTTTGAACCCTGATCAGAAGGTCGAGGGTTCAAGCCTCAGCTCCACCAAGCTGCCACTGTTGGGCCCTTAACCCTCCCTGCTCCAGTGGCGCTGTATCATGGCTGACCCTGCGCTCTGACCCCAGCTTACCAACATGCTGGGATATGCGAAGAATCAATTTCACTGTACTTGTACTTGTATATGTGACAATAAAGGAGCTTTCTATTCTATTCTAAACTGCACATTAGCATCATCAGTACTGACTTGAAATCAATGATTCAAACGTTATTATTTGACTGTGTACATAGTTTATGGTTTAAAAATCCTCCTAGAAATCCTGTTAAGTTAGCTCATGTCAGATAGCTGCCTATAGTATTAGCTACCGCTGAAGATTCCAGTGGAGTGACTGAAGTGTGCTAAGGTAGTATAACAGTTTAGTCTCCAACTTCAGCCTGTCACTATTAGAAGAAATCAAAGTCATAAACATACACATTGCTTCATTTAGTGAATATTTTACTAAATTAAGCAGCTGCTAGCTATTAGCGCCCTCTCCACTGAACTAGGTTAGCTAACATTACCATGGTTATGACCAGCAATTGCTGTGTGGGTGGCGACATAATTTCAGCCCTGTATACCTGGCAAAGGTGTAGTTATATTGTCCATGTTGAGATGACTATAATTGGTCTAGCATTTATATAAAATCACAGCAGTATGAAAAAAGCCCCACCATGGTCCATCCTGATATCAAGAATAGAGTGATGAATTGACAAAATGGCTTTTGCTTTCACAGGTACATTGAAAAGCATATTGTGTTTGTCTTTATTGTTGATAGTTATTTCTATAACTGCCCATTATTGTTTAGCACAAAGAAGATGGCAGGCTTTTTTGTTAACAGTTTGTAAGAAAGCTTTTTTATCATATATAAAACATGTTAAAAAAAAGAAAAGAAAAAGAAAAAAAGAAAGGAAAGTATCCCAATAAGGTATCTTATAATTTTATACTAGTATGACTATTGGGTTCTTTATACAACACTGCTATTTTAAAGCAGTTTTCTGTAGTGCTTTTCTGCCAAACCAATTAGAGTACATGTATAAAATATGGGACACAGCTTTCTCTGACCCGATGCCTTGAAGACTGTAAGAATGTCCTGTTTCTATACAATTTTAGACTGGAACTGAATCCATCAAATCCATTTATGTTCACAGTAAATATCCTTCACATAAAATTCTCAGACACCTAGTAGACGTTCAATAGTGTGAAGATCTATGTGAGCTCATACAATGCAGAAAAAGAAACAGCACACATGCCACATTGAGATGAGAGGAACCTGAAAAAACACTCTCTCCCTTCTTGCCTTCCTCAGAGCTATTGACTTTTTTGTGTATTGTTCTCAGAGGAGATATGGCTTTATTTTGTATGACTGTTCTCTCCACCAGTTTATAGCCTTAAAAGAAAACGCCAACATTTTTCAACCTAATCTCTATTTACTGCATCTGTATTCTATGAGACAAGAATTGACACATTTCCCTGTACTGAGAAAATAATCAAAAACCTGTTTAACTCACTTATAATGTAAGTCTAAGTGCAGTTGTTGAATTCCGCCAATGAACGTTTAAAACATGCAACTATATGATTTGAATTCAAAACTATAACCATTACACTCGAACAATGAAGGTCTAGATGAGGGATGAGACAGACATGAATGAATGTCTTACCTAAGCTGTTCTATTGTAATTTTATCTAACTTTCCAACATTGGAGCAATACAATAAAAATGGTCATTTATGCTTTTGGTATTTTTGGTACGCTTTTTTGGTACTTCACTATTTTGGTAATGAATAACCACAAATTGTTCCCTCTGAAAATCGAAAATCAGGTTTATTGTCATGTAGGTTTTCACATCCAAGGAATTTGCCTTGGTATGTTGGTGCATAACAATAAACATAGAATGGAAAATAAAAAATAAAAAGCAAGTACCATAAGAACATAAATATAGAAAAAGTACAATAAAAATATAAAATATTAAAAAAGTAAATAATTAAAATAAATAAATAAATAAATTTAAAAGTATATGTACAATATATCTGTTTTGAGAAATGTGATGTGCGAAAACGTGCGTTAATGTAACACGTTGAGACAGATGTGGAGGCTTTACGTTAATGTAACATTAACATTAATGTAAACAATGTGATGCTGCCTTAGTTCTGTTAAAGCTAGGGTATTCTGTCATGTTTTACAATGTAATACAACCCATTTAGTACTGTAAGTCTGTAAGCTTTATTCTATTAGGCCAGTCTGTTTTGGGTTTTTAGTATTAACAGTCAACAATTGGTAGTAAAACCCGCCTACAACGTTTAAAATACCTTTCTGAGGCTAAACCTACTTGCTTGAATTTAAGAAATGTAAAATTTGGCTGGTTCCAGATCTTTTAGCAAGTAAAGAAAATGTGTACAACTGCAAAGAAAATACAGTAGTCACCAGCACAAAAAAAAAGTAATGCAAAAATAATAATAAAAAATAAGTGCTTCCTTCTGTTTTTCTTTGAATAGTACTCTTGAGGTTTTAAGGAAGTCAAGGACCAGGTGAGGTTTTGGATTGTGCTAATCATTGCAGTAAGTGGGTAAATTGTACATGCAAATGAGCTAGAAAAAGCTCAAACAGGCAATGTCCAGGATGTACCAGATCAGGGGTACCAAAGTGAGATTCAGCACTGTCATATCAGCAGACGGGGTGTAGTGGTGGTGGGTGGACTGGCCCGGCATTAGCATTAGCACACACTCAGCTCAGAGAGCCTGTTTCCTTGGGTCTAGACCATCTCTTTGCAGTGCATCATTAAGTGTTCCCCATCACTAATACCTGATTCAATTCATCACTCAGTTATCAAGTCCATCAGGAATCAGGAATGTTAGAGTACACTCTTAAAAAAAATAGGGTTCCTCATTTGGATGAAATGAGGTTATTTGGATAGTTAAGGGTTCTTGGCTTTCTAAAGGGGTTCTATATTTGGAACACTCTCTGATAGGAAACCACTCTTTTGTAGGGTTCTGCATATAACCTTTAGGGGTTCCCCCAGAGGGAAAGACTGAACTTAAGGGTTCTAGATTTAAAAAAAAAAAAATTAAGAGTGTAGAAAAAGAAGTGATATTTGAATAGCAGAAATAATCCAGGATGAGGCTTGGGAAGTGCAAAGAGAAACCAAAGGTACATTGCATTAAAGAAAAGGTACTGTAGTGAAATGTGACCCAGTCTCCCTGGTTTCTCTTCCAAATGTAAAAAATCGAATGAAATTAAAGGTAACAAAATCAAAAGATGTTCAGCATCAATCATAGAAGTAGAGCAACTACAGGCATGTTTACCTTTTTACTTTACGCATTGTAATCAAAAGTATTGTGTAAATATTCAAACACCTACCCTTTAGCTAAAAAGCTTCCAGAAAACGTAGTTTAAAGGAAAAAAAAACCTTAAAAATCAACCGATTAAAACCTAAACGTTAACAACAGACCATTGTTCTGGTTTAGACACATCCCTGTTTTGATGAAGCTGTGGTTAATTTGTTATGACTATAGGAAATACCAGTAAAGGTACATTTAGATAAATGATAATAATTATGAAAGTAAAAGGGCTGAGTCTCAGAATGCAAAATGATGTATTCAGTGTCCAAAAAAAAAAAAAAAAAAAAAAAAAAGAAGAAGTGGTATTTCAAATAAAAATGAATCTATTTTTATTCAGAAGATCTAACGACATTATAGTAAAGGCAGTGCCGTTAAAAAAAAAAAAAACCAAACCGATTGCGGTTGGCTGTTAATATTGGCATGTGAGAGCCTGGCACCCAGCTGAAGTTTGATGCAGTGTGGCACGGGGCTCTCTGTAGGGCGCGGAGGTATAGAGGCGTGCCGCGGCTCTGGGCATGTGATGGCGAGGGGAGGCTGCGCTCTAAAAAAGCCTTCGCAGCCACTCTGCTGCATCAGCTGCGAGTCCGACTGAGCCGGGGCAGCTTGGGCAGCTTAGTCAGAGACCCACGACCGGCCACGGGATACTTCTTGCCGCTGAGATCCTATTGAACTGACCTACAACGTGAGAAGACGGGATAGGACTGGAACATGGGAGCGTCAGCATCAGCGCAGCAGGAAAGCAAACGCGATGAAGACGAAGAACAGCGCGCAGGAGAGAACCAAGTGCCGGAGCACAGCGCTGAAGACGAGGTAAACAACAGGCCGGCAATAGCCTATATTTGGACTGTTTACAAAGCGTTGATGGGCAATTTTATTCGACTGTAAGGCTGAAGACTATAGAGAGGAAAAAGCACTGCTGTGTACTTGGTGTGGAGAACTTTGTTGTTTTGTTGCTGCTGCACTGCAGTGGACAGAGATATGAGATGGGATGCTGCTGTATAGCTTACAGTAAACTAGTCAGAGTGAATACATCATGCATTTTTCATGAAATTACCAGCATTCAGTTAAACCTGAATACATTACAATATGCTGAGCTATCATAAATATTAGTGTGGGGCTTAACGCAAGCTTCTACTTTTGATAGCCTTGCCTAGGTAACTAATCGTATAACAGATCCTCTCCCACAGAATCTCACTTTTACTAGTACTTTTTCCACTGGCTGAATTTGTCAAATTATTTATCTCACATTACAGCACAACTCCATGACTCAGACGGTTTATGATATCCCAAATACTTTACATAATGTATATACAGTGTACCCTTCTCCCTATAAGGAACTATGAAATTGCTTCCAGCTGCACTCCAAATAGCATCTGCATCGATTTTCCATGTTAAGCATGAATTCTGTTACAGTAGAACAGGATGTGCGAGATGGCTATCAGAAATATATACCAGTTTGAAGATCTTATTGGTTTATCTTAGGTGCTGTCTCATTAGATGTACTGTTATGCCTACTGGTAATACAATAGTTTAATCTGTATTTTTCTATTGTTCTGTGTGGTAAAAAAAAAAACATACAATGCAAACATAAGGAATCCACCTAAAAATTGTATATAGGAACACTACAAATGAATTGCTGCCTGCCCCTGTGAAGTAAATATAATTAGCAATATCTAGTGAATTACAGAAGAATTTCAATAGTAGCACTTTTTTTTTTTTTTTTTTTTACTGTTTCTTGTTGGATAAAAATCACAGACTGTTGGCTTTAATACTCATTTATTTTCACCCATATCTGATAATTCACCAGAAATTTATATCACATTTATTATAGTGACGAGCATTATTTCAGAAGTATTTAAGCGCACCGAAAATATTTGTACAGACAATCATTATGTTTAGTAAATATATTCATGTTTGGTACTTGATTGTACTGTATATCCTTTGCATATCATAAAATCCTCTAAACTGTGATACACACACATCAATAAACTCTGGGTATCTTGCCTGGGGATGAATGACCATAGAAAAGGCACTTAACCTCTTGAGTTTTAAGGCATTTGGTGGTATCTGAGAAAGGTTACAAGTCATTGACGTCTGCCACCTGGCATTCTGAGCACCTCTCCTTCAATTGTTAAAGGCTATTTTTTTTTACTAATGTGAGTGCTGCAGTATAGACAAAGAATAGCAACAACATGGAAATTTAAAAATGTTTAAAAAAATAAAATGCATTGATTTTTTTCCGTGATCTGTTCTTTATTCCACTATTCTCTTGATTCTATGAGTTAAAAAGTGTAGTGCTGTTATGGTGAATTCTTTTGCTGGACTTAGGGATTTGTTTTGGGAGCTTTAAAGCCCCATTAAGGATTACGGCAACCTCCAGGACTATCACTCAAAAACAAAGACTGTTTTAATAACAGTACTTCTACAATTCTTCTTGATTTGTAATTCATACATTTCATGTTTTCTGTTAGTAAATACAGGTTTAATCATGGATACTTTGCTGTTCCAGATGGGTCTTTGAAATTTCCAAAAAATGTCCCTTTTTTCCCCCCCAAAGTCTTGCATGTACTTGGCCACTGATAGAGTTCTAGCTTGCTTATCCAGAAGGATAATACCTTCGGAATGTTGGCTAAATCGCCTCATACTTTATTTATTGTAAAGCATTATTTATAAATAACTTTATGGGATTCCACAGAACGCTCCTATACATATAAGAGTGGTACCTACATAACTAGGTACAGCTCTTCACTAATGTATACGAGAAACAGATATCATGTATATAAGACAAAACAGATATCCCATTAATCTGTACAAACAAAGAATTACAGAAAAACTGAAATTTAAAATGCTTTCTACAGAAACATGTGCAAGACTTTGAAGAAAAATTACTAGGTTGGAACCATTCAGAGTAACAGAAATTTACCTATTAACATGGATGAAATATATCTTGGCTAATTCACTAAGGACCAAATAACAAGCTCTCACTGATCAAAGGCACATATTTTTGTATAATAAGATTATACATTTAAAAGCACACAGAGATCTTCTCACTTAACTAGCATTGCACAATGTTAAGAATATTTTTATTGAAACGGTTCAATCTTGGTAGTTTAATTCAGGAAAATACCATAAGATATACTCAAAGCAGCAAATCTACAGTGTCATGTGCTCTTGGGTCATAATTACCATTATTATCCAAGTCAATGAAAACTTTCTGCTCTGGTTGTCACGCGCACGCTGCATCACGGTCACCATGGCGACAAGCTCCACCGACTATCTGTTGACATTGTTTGTTCCCCGTCACGTGTGTTAGTGAGCCCACCTGTGTGTCATTTGTCCATGTATTAGTGATTGTATAAGAAGCCCTCGTGGTTCAGTTTAGTTTGTCTGTAAATGTTTCGTGTCGTGTCATGCTGTATGTAGGTTTCTGTAAGTTTAATAAATGTCTATATGTTAATCGGCTTGTGCCTGTGTCCTGCCTCCGCCGCTATACACCGTGACACTGGTGGCATGTTCTCAGTTAGTGATACCACTACTTAGCTGTTACTGTTTTTCATTTTTGGTGTAATCTAATTTTGGTGGCATCCTTAACCTGCCTCACTTTTTACCTAGTTGCTACAGAAGGATGGACAGATCTCAAGCCTGAATGGAAAAACAGAAAAGCAGGCAGATGAGTTTAATAGTCAATGTGAGGAGAGGGCCCTGGCAGATGGTAAGTATATTTTTAACCATTCATTTCCTTAAAAACTTCTTCATTTATATATTAACATTTCTACAATGTACCATGATTTAAAGATGTCCAAAGTGAATCACATGCTTGAGTTTTACCAAATTTTCCACAATTAACAGTTTATATAATTTCAGTTGGATCTGTATTTGTGACACTGAAAGAAGATGCTTCTGATACAACTGAGGGTCTTCAAGAAGGAGATGCCTCTCAAGCAAGCACTGAAAACCTTAGCAAGCAAATGAGTAATACAGATGACACAACAGCAAAAAAGGAAAATGAGGCCAACAACAAACTAAACGACACCGAGATTGGCTTCAAGAAAATTTTCAGATTTGGTGGATTTCAGTTAACTCTGAAAAAAGACAAGGCTGACAAGATTGATGCAGATGAGCCAACCACAAATGAGCAGGACGAAAATGCTGCAGGCCCCTCTGAGGATTCTTGGGACACTATAGATGTGAGTCCTGTCAGCAGATGTGAGTCCAATGAGCAGGATGCAGAAGAGATAAAGAATGATGCAATGAGAGGAGATGCAAGTGCTGAGTCTCCTGAGGCAGACAATGAAATTGCAGTTGGTAAAATTTCAGAGCTCACAGAACACAGGGAAGAACTCACTCCTGATAAAGGACTGATGAAGGATTTTCCACAAAGCCCTGAGCCTGAGGAAGCCATGTCCCCAATTAAGCGATTTTTCTCACAGGGAATTTTGGCTAGTTTAAGAAAGAAGAGAAAAGAGGAGGAGGCACCAAAAGAGAATGAGGAAGAACTCAAAAGAATAGACAAAGAGGATGAAAAAGAATCTACAAAAGAAGACACTACATGTATATGCCTTAATCTGTCTAATATTACATTTGAAGAAGATAAAGATTTACAGATAAATAAGAGAGATGAGAGCAAGCCTTCAGCTGAGGAAGAGTTAATGAATTCCCAAGAACAAGATAAAGTACAGGCAAGTCCATTTAAGAGGCTTTTTAGGAAACTTTCCACAAGAAGACAGAGAGAAACAAAACCTGTTGAAACAAACTTAATAGAGCCTGGAGAAAATATCAATGAAAATCTTCAGTTATCTACAGAATTAATTAAGTCTCAGAAGGAGCAAGAAACGGAGGGGGGAGAACCACAGCCTGCTGAAGAGGAGCTGATCATGGATATAAGCCATGAAGAATCAAAAAAGAAGTCAGACTCAACTGTTTCCTGGGAAAACCTGATATGTGGCGGGTCTGCCAAAAAAAGGGCCAGGAAAACATCTGACTCTGAAGATGAAACACAAGATAAAGAGGTGCCCAGAAGAACAACTGAATCACCTCTTGGAAGTTCCACTGAAGGTGATTATGAGCATCTCACATCTTCCAATGAACAAGGTGGAAGTCCTTCAGAGGAAGAAAGTGGATCCACATGGAAGTCTTTTAAAAAGCTGGTTACCCCAAAGAGGAAGGGCAGAATGGACGAAAGTGGTTCAGCTGAACAGATACCGTCAGACACTGACATTTCCAAAGATGAATCGTCCTGTTCTATACGGAAACTTATATCAGGGCGTAAAAAGATCAAGTCTGATGGGCAGCAAGAAAACATATCATCTGACGATGTAAGTAAAGGCACAGGAACAGACATTGAGGATGATGAAACACCAGTGGTTGTCCCACTGTCTGAATATGAAATAATTGAACCTGAAATCTTGAAGGTGATGACTGACAGAACACTTGAAAGTACAATAGAGAAAGAGATGCATTCCATGATTGAAGATGACAAACCCAAACAAATAAAACCTTTTGTTAAACCTTCATGTAATGCTGGGCCATCATTTGTACCCATTCTCTCAGATTATGTGGAGGAATTGACAGAATTCATAAACAAACATCAACAACTCAGTGACATTCCAGAGGAAGGAATTATTGAGGAAAGTGTTGCAACTCCACTATCCTTTGTTGAGTGGACAACTCAAGATGACACCATAGCTGATGATACAGTAGATATGACAGCTGATGCAGTCACTGCCCCCGAACATGCAACTGAAGAGTTTAATGAGGATGACACTACTGAAATGGTATCAGCTGTTTCCCAGCTAACAGAGTCCCCAAAAACATCAGGAAATGTAACACCGGTACCACCTGTTTATGATATGAGAGAATCAGATGCAATCCTTCAGCAAGTTGTTGAAAGCATCTGCATGGTTCCAAGTGTTCTGTCCACCACTACAAAAGACAAACACCCAGAGGCTCTGGCAGTGTCTGTGTCTCCATGTATTGTAGAGTCAACTACAACAACTGAAACAAAAGTATTAGTTACCCATGACATAGAGAAAGCTACATCCATCGGCATAGGTCTTGTGTCTCAAAAAATGGCAGCTGCTGAAGTTGTTCTTCCTTTGCCCTTAGTTGAAGAAATATCAGAAATCACTCAAGCTGTACCAACAGAATTGGTCTTTGAGGATTTGCCAGAAGAATCTGAAACAGCAGGAATGGCAACAGATAGGGTCTATGAAGCTGAAATCAAAGAAATCACAACCGAGTTCCATGAAGTGTTTTCACTTGATGAGCAAAACACAACTCTTGCTGAAACTGTAAGAAAATCAGTGCAAGAAATTCTAATGGATGAAAACATTCAGGATGAAGTCTCTTGTGTGGAAGATGTGAAAGACTATTCAACAGAAGTATTACATGTCATTCAGGAACTCCCACCAGTTCACGCTGCAGTGCAAGGTAAAACTCAGCTTCTTGAGCAGGTTATTACAAAGGACATAAATTGGCCAGAAACTGAGGCATTTTTAGAAGAACCTGTACAAGAACAGCCAGCACAGAACACTGAAATAACTGTTGAAGGTGAAAAAGAGCACAGACTTCCAGATGTTGAATCATCAGCTACTGATGGTGAGCAACTTGATCTAGTTGAAGTAGCTGAGCCTGCGTTACACAATGTGGTAGTATCAGTACCTGACAGCTCTTTAAATGAAGTTTCAAAAATCACAAAGGATGTTGTTCAAGTCACACTACCTGAAGTAGTTGAAATTGTAAAACACGATGTTGTAGCTTCAGGGCCAGACTCTACTATGAATGAGGCTTCAAAAAAAACAGAGGGAATGACTGGAGTTCTTGCATCAACTGTAGAATGTTCAGAGACTACAGAGGCAATTAGCAGTGTTAGCCCAGTGTCAGATTATATCAAAGTAAAAATGGAGTTGGAGGATGAGGTGCAAATGAAAAATGTTCCTTCACTGCATTTTGTGGATAGTCATGAAATCCAAATGAAAGTAAATAATAGAGAGCTAAAAACAAATGCAGAGGAGGTACTTGCGGTTGCCACTGCAGTGGTTATGGCAGATATCTGTGAAAATGTAGAGATAATCAGAGAGGGAGAAACAGCACAACAAAAGACTGAACCTATATCTGCAGAGAAGAATGGGGAAATTGTTGCTGAAAAGATGGTTTACAACTTTGAAGTAGAGAACATTTCAGAATGGGAATTAAACATATTAGTCAACAAAAGTTCTCTACCTGTAGCAACTACTAATGAAGAAAAAGCAGTTGAGGAGCCAGAAGACATGTCAAAAGTTATGCTGGGCCTGGAAAAAGAACAAACAGAAACAGACACAATTCTTGTAGAAGATTGCAAGAGAAAACAAAGTACAGGTGTTGAAATATACATGGTTACACTTAATGCAACTGAAACAGGGGAGGAGACTAAGCAACCACCTTTCATCTCTGAGCAACCAAGACTCCAAGAAGAATTGACAGAGGATGGAAGCCAACCATTAACAATGGACAATACAAAGCCAGTATCACAACCAGAGCAAACGTTTTCCAAACTGATTGCTGATACACAAACTACAGATGTAGCTCCAGAGTCTAGAAAAGAGGAATCAGCAATAATAGAAGAGGTTAAAAGACCACGTGTGGGTGATGAATGTGTGATGTCTGACACACTTTTAGAGGATATGCAAAAACACAAAGAAACAGCAAAGCCTGAAGTTAATTCTGAAATAGCTACAGAACATCAAGAAACTGTAGAGACAGTTAAGTCATCCCCTAAAGTTGAGCCTCGACTTGACACAGAACATCAACAAACAGAAATATTACCCTCAAACGCAGAAGAGAGTCAGCCAACTGAGTCAAGTCCCAAACCTTACAAGGAAAATAATCAAGCAGCTGAAGGTACTGTGAAAATGACTGAAACCATTTCAGCAGTAACTCTCATATATGCAGAAGAAACAAAACAACCTAAGGTAATATCCTCTACAGACGAGTGGCCTAATGAAATTGAACAAATATGTGAAGGGAAAAGTACAATATGTAAACCAGGAGAGGAATGTAACATATATGACCAATCAGTAGCAACTGTACAGTGTTTTGAAGGTGTAGACAGAGTAACAGTTACTACAATGGAGGGTGTAATTGGAATAGTTCCTAAAAGTGAAGCTGAAGACCCAGAAGATTTTGTCACATCTGAAATTGAAGTACATGAGCAGTTATTGGAGGTAATAAACGTCAGTACCGCCCAAGTATCTGGTGAAGTTGAAAGTGAACGGAAGGCTGAAATTACAGTAGGCTCTGAACAGAACATTGACTCTCCAGATGTGACTGAACAAGAAGTAGTATCTGAAATGCACGTAGTAAAGGCAGCAGTCTCTGAAAAGAACATAGAAATAGCAGCTGCATTTGAACTGAAGGAGGAAACAACCATGATCTACTCTGAAGGACAAACACCAGTGTCAGCTGAGCAGGTGGCAGAATCACCAATGGTCACTGAAAATAAAACTGAGACGCTAGCAGTAACACAGACTCAGGTGCTAACACAAGTAATAAATGAACTTAAAGCAGAGACACTGGAGCTGACAGAATCAAAGGCAGATATACCAGCAGCAGCAGTGGTTCAAGTAGAAACCGCAGTAGTAACTGAACTAAAAATAGAATCAGCAGTAGTGACCTCTCTGGTAACAGAGCTTGAAGTAGAAACACCAGTGGTAGCAAAGACTCTTGATACAGAAATCCTTGCTGTGACATCAGTGATAAATGAAGCACAGTCAGTTTTAACATCAGTCAAGGAACCTGAGGTTTCTACAGGGACCACGCTACAAGAAATTCCCACTGTGGTCTCAGAAATACAAACAGCAACAGTGTTATCTGTAGTACAAACACCAGCTGTTTTACCAATAGTAAAGGAAGCAGAAATGGTAGTTGAGGCATCAGAAGAAAAGTACACAAAAGTCATGACATCAGTTGCAGTTGAGGTCACAGACACAAAGTTAGAAATGCCTGTAGCAGTAGAGGCAATATCACAAACATCAGTGGTTTCTGAACTAGAAGTACAAACAATTGTGACTCTAGTACTTGAAACAGAAACCATAGTAAGGACATGTGTAGAAAACAATATGGAAGCACAGGCCGCTGTTGTGACCAACACAGTCAGTGAACTACAGCTAAAAACAGTGACCCCTGTGGTACAAACACCACTAGTGGTGCAAACAGCAACAGAGGTCCCAGCAATTCAAAAGCCAACTGATATCCCATTGATACAGGAACCAGAAATGCCCATGGTGACACAACAAATAAAGGAAACAAAATTTGAGACACCAGGTGCAGTTGAGGTTACTGCATCAAAGATAGAAACACCTGTGGTAAAAGAAATAAAAGTAGAAGCACCAGTAGTGACTGAACAGGACGTAAAAGCATCGGCTCTGAAGTCAGTGGTAACAGAGCTTGAAGTGACACCTGTAAAAAACGAAGTGGGGTCATCAGTATTAACATTAATTGTTGAAGAACCAACAGTAGCTTCTCTCATAAAACTACCAACAGTGGCCCCAGTGGTCCAAACACAAACAATGGTCTCAGCAGGTGAAAAACCAGCAGTGGTCCAAATACCATGTGTTGTCCCTATGGTAGAAATACTGGCAGTTAACACTGCAGTAAAGGAAGCAGAAATGCCATCTGCAGGACCGAAAGTAGAGGAAAGACACTTGGAGGCACCAGATGCAATTGACATTGAGCCAGAAGTAAAAGTAACAGAAACAATCGAGCAGGTTACTCAGGATGTAACAGCAAATTCCAAAATGGATTTTGAAAGCCCTGAAGCAACGAGTGGAAGATTAAAAGAGGTTTCTGTCCCCATGGCAAAGACAGCCGAATCCCTACCAGAAGTAGATGATGATGTATGGGAGGATGCTGTTGATGATATTGAAGATGATCAGTGTTCCACCATCAAGGCAAGCGTTGATATGCAAGATACAACCATGTGCCATGGCGACAAGTGAACCTTGTAAGTGCTCAAACTATACACAATGCAGAACTCTTAAGTACAACAAGACAAACATTAATAGTATTAGATGTTAGATGTGTCATCAATAGTCACAATTAGATTATTATTATAATATAATTTACATTTTTCATACAATTGTTTTTATTGTAGGTTCGACCGGCATTTCAAACAATTGCCATTCAAAAGGCAAGAGTCACCTAACCGTCTCTGGAAACATCAGAGACTGAGGGCACATGGCACTCAAGTCTTGTGCCCCCAACATGAATGTCTGTCCAAACTCCTGAGAAATAACGCAAAGTCAGATTTAGTGAAATGTTGCAGAGCATATGTATAAGCAACAATGCAGCCCAGGAATGGCAAAGAAAACAAGGTTAAATTTAGCAAACCCATGAAGGTACAACTAACATTTCATTGATTAATATTGAAAAATTTTTATAATATACTTTTTAAAATTTGTGCTTTTAGTTACCTGATATACAAACACACAACCTCAAATTTAAAGGTAGATGTATCTACATCATACTGCAGAGGGACCAGTTTGTTTGCAGCACGAATACCTGAAATAGCTATACCTCGCTTTAAAACTTTAAAGCAAACTTTAAATACATCTAATGCTGTCACCAAAGCTACATTACAAATGTACAGTCTATCTTGTAGCCAACATGCTACCAGAGATTTGGTAAACATTGGTTCAAGACCGCTTGATACTCACATAAAATGATTATCAATTATTTAAGTTGATAAATTAATGGTATATCTTTAAATTTGCCAATAATTCTTTTCTGCCACATTTCATGCCTTTCTGCAAAAAAGTCTGTTTTATTGTTGTTTTGTTAATTAAATAATAAATATCTAATTCCTGTAATGATTGGTAGGTTTCATTGCAACATAGTTATCATATAGTTTTGCCATTATTACCCACAAGTTTAAATGGACAGTATCAAGTTACCCCGAACAGTCTGTCTTTTCAAAACATGTTTAAGGGGTTAAAACACTTAAGGTAGCTTAACTTTGTCTCTTAAAAGAAATGTTATTATTATATATTAATATATAATATACATTAATATATACTGATTATATATATATATAAAAAATCAATTAACACACATATATACACTCAACAAACACTTTATTAGGAACATGTACACCTTCTCATTCATGCAATTATCTAATCAGCCAATCGTGTG
>JAOUQW010000002.1:12748809-12781196 GCA_028565825.1 Olivaichthys viedmensis | reverse complement strand
TAATATGAGGTCCTCATATAGAGGACGTATCAGATATTAAACTGATAAGAACAGATACTACACTTGATCTTAGCCAAGAGACCGAGAAGCGATATTGTGATATACACAAGTAAAAATCATATGATCAAACTTCTATTAGTGTACCTCAAGTTTGATCATCCTGCTGTCCAGAACATTCTTATCTGCTGTTGGAGTGCAGTAAGTCTGCAACATATGACTGGTGTCTGCTACCCAGTTCTGCAGCTCCTTCAGACCCTGAGAGAAAAGCTGGTGCTCGGACACAATCCGATCAATTCTGGAGGCTTTTTCCTGGTGGACAGGTACAGCATATGGCAGTAAAAATCACATTGGGCAGAAACAAATACCATAGTGTAGGTGTTTACTTGTAATAATTTTGTTGATTGTTAATAACTGACATATTATCTTTAAAATGTTAAATGTGCTAAAAGGATCGTATTGCAGAGTCATTTCATTTGTTCGCATATTGATATGTATAGTTAATCACTATGAGTTGTCTTTGTTAATTGGTGATTAGAGATACGACACAAATCCAGGCTTACTTCACCCTATTCATGCACAACAGACTGTGTGAGAAAGAGAATATCATGTTGTTTTGGGGGACATTTTAACAGAATATGTGACCATATTCAACTGTATACAAAACAGGCAGTCTATATACTATCTACGCATATCTGCACATGCCAATATCGATGCCATCTCAGTTTGAGACCTTCCTGTTTCGGACACAAAACAAGTCTATCCTGCCAAGCAGCAGTACGGTCAGACGAGCAGCAGGCAGGCAGACGTTACCTTGGTCAGATTGCTTAAAGCTAGGTATTGAGCAGAGAGCTGCGAGACACGATGCACAAAGCACTTTCCGGCCGTGTGTCCGTCCCACAGCTGCTGGGCCTTCTCTCTCAGCCTGCTCAGCTGCGCCTCCTGAGAGGCCAACTCTTCAAGCACTGACTGTGAACGCACAGGCACATTAGCACAAGCATGCAGCTTAGGACACAATACGAGCACAGTTTACCTTCATTAGTAAGACTGAAGAGTTAACATGGCTACATGGAAGCAGGCTGAAGAGACTGATTTGGTTAATGTTAAGGACACAATGCACCAATATGACATAAAGCTTGCAATGGACAAAAGCATGATGCAAAGCTAAGGCAAAGCAAATGAAAGGTGTTTTTTTTTTTTTCGTGGTGTATGAGCTATGAAATGTAGCCTGTACAAATCTGTAAAATCCCTTTACTTAAGAAATAGTTTATGGTTAATTATTTACATATATAAATTATGTAACCAGCATTTCCTAAATTCTTTGCCATTTGAGGACAAGTGTGCTGAGAAAAACTGACTGTGGAGGGAAAAAATGTGATTCATTTCTAAGCTCTAAAGTCTACAAAAATGATTTGGATCAAAGGATAAAATGGAAAATGACTAAATAATGCTCACAACAGAACAAGAGTAGGCTCCCCTAAAAACCAACAAGGCATGCATATGGGTTGAGCATAATAAAATGCGTTGAGTAGAATGAAAGCTACAGCCGGATGGGTGTAAATATGGTGCATTTAATTAATGCAACGTGGTGAAGATGAAGAAAATTTCAAACACACTGAAAAAATAATACAGAAAAAAATAAAATAAAATGAATGGGGCTGGGAGAGCAGTGATCGTGCTCAACAGGCACAGATGTGTTGCTATTTTGTGAGTGGTCATGGTAGCCACACATGAAGTCTGGGATGGCATGCTGTACCTGGAGTTTGTGGAACTCATGTTTCTTGGTTGGGAGGTCATGCAGACGACTACTACTCTCCTGCACTGCCACCTCTGTCTCGTTCATCCAATCCTGCAGTGGCTCCACACTGGCCTCAAAGTCCCTCATCTGAGCTTGCAGGTTCTGCCACAAAACACACAGAACTGACTTATTAAGGTATATTTGACTTATTGATAGAATGTCAGAAGAGATATTTTATAACACTGTACTTATGTCTTTCATGTTAAACACATGAAAAAGCACATTGTTACATTTTGAAACAGTATTATTTAGTTGGGAAGTAACGTTTAAGAACTGTACTTGTAAAGCAGTCTCTCTCTGGTGCAGGTTTGTCATGAGTGTTTTCCAGTCCTCTCTGGCACTGCTCACTTTAGCGCGGACTGCCTCCACTCGCTCTTTAGCAGCTATGCTGATCAATAGGTCTCCACTAACAGCCAATGCATTCAGCTTACCGTGCCCCTGCTCTCTGTCACTCAGGAACTCCTGCATATCACCATAACACAGTTACCTCCTCACAGTTCACTACTGGTTATTCTTAATTATATGTTATAGCAATTCATAACCACCACTTTGTCTTATTTGAAATTGTCTAAAAAGGCATTTCAGTAGAAACCTTTTTGCTGATATATAGTACCTCGATCTTCTGGAGACTAGATGAAGCCTCGCTCAGATTTTGAGGGGCATCAAAACACTTGGCTGTGTTAATTTTAGCAATGACCAGCCACTGTTGAAAGTCTCGGAAAGCTGCACGTAACTTTTGCTCGAGCAGCTTTTCTTTTCCTTGGCATTCCCGAGAGGCCTGAAGACTGAGGCTGCAGCAAAAAAGACAATGGTCTAACTGTATGCCAACCAATAGACAGCTTTCCACAGGTTCAAGATCGAGCAGGAATTGTAAATTGTAAAAGGTGTCCCGTGTTTATCTTAATCTTACCATCATCCTTTATATCATCATCAAACTAAACCTTCATAAGGCTTTACTGAACTGCTCACCTGTTATACTCTTTGATGAGGACAGACACTCTCGCGGACTGTGTTTCCAGATCTCTGGAGAAACGGCACAGGTCATTCAGCTGTGACTTCAGACTGTCTGACATGGGTTCTGCATTGAGTAATGCTTCCAGGGTGTCCTGATGCATAGTAACATGAGGGTTTTGGTTAGAATTTATATTATGCAACTTGAGGAATTGACTACAACTGAGTCACTGACCCTGACAGTGCTCCAAAACTGTTATTTTAGCAGTTTATCATAGGTTATGTGTCTTCTGTACCTTGGCAATCTGCCAGCCCTGCACAGCTTCCTCACTGGTGTTCATGGTCTCCACCTGCTGCAGTGTGCCACGCCATTCATGCAGCCGACTGCTGAACTCCTGCAGGTCCTGCTCCAGCTGCGCAGCCAGACTGCTGAACTCCTGCTCTGAGCTAGCCATCTGAGCCAGTGTGGCCTCCAGTCCAGAGCGCACATGCTTGGCCCCATGCTCCCACTGCTCCCAGGCAGAGAGCAGTCCTGCTTCCTCCCTCTCCAGAGCCTCACACCCTACAGTAGAGGTGTGATCACGCGCTGTAGCCCCACACCGCTGCACTCGCTCCAGCCTCTCCCTGCCCTGCTTCCTGGAGTTCAGCAGCTCCTGCCACCAAACAGAACAGTGAGCAATCATACAATTGCAATGAATAAACTTCTAATTCTAAGGGATGAATTCTCTAATTTATAAGTCACTGGAGTGGTAACACAAATTACAACAAATTTCTAAATGTAGTTGTTTATATTGATACAATAGAGTTATTCTCACAGAATTTTGTATTACTCTCTATGAGAATAATTCTCCATGACCTTGTACACCCTTACCTGCACTCTGGAGAGCTTCTTCTGAACAGAGGCAGCATCCCCAGACATGTCAGACCAGCGCTGGAGGTCCTCTTTAGCAGAGGTCAGCCAGTCATTCAGTTCTCGCACAGCCTCCAGATACAGCTCGTGATCTTTCACTATCTCCTCCATCTGCTGTACCTTACTCTACAGCAAATGACACATTGGGCTCCATCAACACTGCTCGCTATCTTGCTTTGGCAGCATAATACGCACTACATACAATATACTGTAATTCATGATCGGATCATACCAAGATTAAAAAATACATATGAAAGCATGTAGAGATAAGAGAGCCATCATCTTTACTTTGATGACTGCTGTGATGTCAGAGAACTGGGCGTTGAGTTCTGCTCTAGGCTCTTCCGCAAAGGCCTGGTCTCCAGTTTTCTCAAACAGTTCTTTAGCTTTCTCATTCAGGCGACTGAGTGCTGCCAAGTGGCCATCGACGTCAGCCTCTATGGCCCGCAGACGCTCCAGCAGAGAGGCCTTCTCCTTTAACCCAGGCTGTTGAGGCAGAGCCACCCCAACCTCCTGCTCCACCGTCTCCATCCACTGCTGCAGCTGAGCTTTCCCTTCCTGATAGCTGCTCCACTGGGTCACCGTCCACTCCAGACGACTGTTTTATCCACACATATGCAGAGTAGAAACAAATGTCAACAATAAAGCACGCGTTAGCTTGTTTCTTATTACTTTTTATCACACTACATATAATCAGTACACATTTTACCTTTACATATTGCCACTGCATGTGTTGCTGTTTCTCACTGAGGAGAAATCTTGTATTATGTTATTGCACTTGGTGCATCACTATAACCTTACCTGTGACAGCTCATGGCAGTCATAAGCATGTTAGCCCATGAATCTTTCAGACTCTGAAGCTGAGAGTGGATGGCCTTCTGTTTGTCCTTACTGCAGTTCTTCACCACCTGCTCCCCCTTCCCAACTGTCATATTCAGCTTGACTTCACCTTCTCCCTTCATTAACAGGATATCCTGCAACACCATAAAACAGTTTTTGATACTACAATTCTCTGTAGATTAAAAGCATAAAAGTGCCGAAGTAAATATTAATGAGATTACTTACCTGTACAAGCCCCAGCCTTTTTTCCAGAGTCTCTTTGTTGCCAGTGGTGCTGTTCAGCGCTGTGAGTCGTTCTTGTATGTTGCTGAGCCAGGCCCATGTGCTCTGCAGCGTCTCCTCAAAAGACTGCTGCTCCTGCAGGCTGAGCTGACAGCTGCGTAGCCGCTCCCTCACTGCCTTCAGCAGAGTCTGCTGCTGCATCTGTAGCTGGGTAGACACCCGCAACTCAGAACCACTGCCATGACCTCCCTCACTCAAAGCCTGAGCTTCTTGGCACAGACTCTCAAAGGAGTCCCTACAGGAGAAAATGAATATCATCAACAGATGACACTTCTGTATGTTACTGTAACATCTTTCTATCCAACAAGTGTTATTTACATGGACAACATCTACGTAGACAACAGAAATGTGTTGATTGTAACAATGTCTAACCTTTCTTTCAGAGCTTCCTCATAAAATGCCTCAACGCGTTCCAGTGTTGTTTTCTCCTGCTCGCTGTGTTTGCCCTCAGGCAGTTCTGTGCTTAGTCTCACTTCCATGCGCTCCAGCCAGCGGCTCAACCTCTGCAGATTGTTCTCAAAGCTGCACAGACAGGTACATGCACACATTCTAACCAGGAATGCAATAAGCAACAACCTATATATTCTTCTCTCATACCCACCAAAGAACTGCTATTCTGCCCTGAGCATTTTTTTGTCAAGCAAAAGGGAAAAAAACATTTTGTCAAGCAAGATACAGACCTCCAAAAGAAAGCAGCTCAACTAAGAAAAGAAAATGAAAAATTAAATTTTATATCTCAAATATTATTTTAACCCCAAGAATCAGGTATGTAGTTGATTCCACTACATAAATCATTCAACACAGTGTTCAACTATATTCGGTACAATGCGATCAGCTCACCTACTGAGCAGACTAGCGCTTTTCTCAAGACTCTGTTGGTTCAGCCTGCACTGTTCCACATAACTGTCCCAGTCCTGTTGGATGCACGAGAGGCTCTGCTGCACTTGGCCAGCACTGGCTTTGGGTAGGTGAAGCAGGAGCTTCTCCCCCTCCTGACACACCTGCATTAGACGACTATCTCCATCCTCAACCCGATCCATAGCCCCCTGAAGAAGAGTAACATTACATTAAGGCACTATCAAATTTGCATGAATTGCTCATTTTAGGGTAAAAGGCATTAATAAGATTTGAGTTCAATTGAAAAATGTCAATTTTTATACAATAAAGTAGTATAGGCTGAATTAGACACATTTGATGTGTCCTATATGCCTTGAATGAGCTGTACCTTCAGCTTCTGTAATTTGCGCTCTACAACGCTACTGTCCCCAGAGTAATCAGAGCATTCTCTCACTATGTCCTTTTGTCCAGAGAGCCATGTGTGAAACTGTTTCACAAGTTCTGTAGAGACATGAGATAAAAAGAGGGCAGTGTGAAAGAAGATAACAGATAATATGGACCTATAGTATGGTAATGTACCTATTAATAGAGAAAGGGTCACTAATTTCTATTACAGAATAGTAACTCTCACCACTAAAGAGCTGCTGTAGTCCTTGCTGCATCGACCCCAACCGTTTAACACAGAGCTGATTGACAGTTTCATATTTCTTAATGAGGTCAGTTAAAGAAGTCCCAAGGCCGGCCAGCTCTTCTGAGGGGTACTTCCTGCAAAGAGTGTTCAGGCTCTCTCGTGATAAGTCTATGCTCACCTGCTGGTTCTGCAGCTCTTTTTGGATATCCTACAAGACATACAGTATATACACAATTGCAAGTAAGCTGTATGAAGCCAAGTGACCACAATTCAGGATACAAGTGTGACACACACAGCCTACAACTAAAGTTGACTTCAACTGTCAACTTTAGTTTTAGATCTATCGAGACATAACGTAAGCATTTACAGATGGTTGTTGTACCTTTACTCTGCAGATCTCTTCTGGAGGTGAGCCACATGATGTGTCCAGCAAGGACCCCTCCACCTTCTTCAACCATTCAGTCATTTGGGAAAGGAATTCCTGTAGCTGCTTTTTCTGAGAGCAGAAATCACTCAGATTGTTCTTGGCTTGTGCACACAACTCCTGCACATTGTTTATCTTCTTTTGCAGGTCAGCTTCCATGACCTGCCAGAGAATTTGAGATTAAAGGTGTGCATACGACCATAGACTAATGGTGACCAGACTGTTTGTGGCTTTGCATTAGAAACCATACCTGCAGTGCTGTGGGGATGTCTTTGGTATCACAAAGCTGTTTCAGCTCCAACACTTTGTCTTGTAGAGTGTCTAACCTCTTCTTTTTCTGTTCCACCTCAACCTGCATAGGCAGACAAACACTAGATCAGACACCAGTAGCTTCATTACACTATGAAGTAAGCACTGTATGCCTCTATGGTAACACATACCTTGACTTCAGCAAGGCGATTTTCAGTCTTCTGGCTGTCATTGAAGTTGTTGAGGCTGTCCGTGAGTTCCATTACACAGCTGTTGGACCAGTTCTCAATCTCCTCGTTGATGTAGTAAATATCCTCCCATATGGAGGAACTCTTTCTGAGACTCTCAAGGTTGTCCTCAATTCTCTCAGACACCTGTAGGTGGAATGAAAATACACAGATTTGACTTAAATTACATGAAGAGCATGAGAAAGCTTTCATTCGTGTGGCCACACACTTACATCTAGCCACTGGTCCACGATGGTTTCCATTTCCGTCTTTATCCCCTGAGTTTGACAATCTGGAATCCTGTTTAATTCACACACCAGTTGCTTTGCTTTACTGGAGAAGCGGTCCAGTTTCTCCTGATTAGCTGCCAGCTCCGTCTTTATTGCTTCATGCTGATGAAAAAAAGAAACCAACCAGTTTTGTTGATGTGAATTTTACAAACATCTGGTCATGAACAGAAGCTGCATATTTTGACAGCAAAACTTTATTTAATTATCTTTCTTACTGCAGTACAATACAGTGGAAATGCATTTTGCATGTATAAATCCTATAAGGGGATAGCTGTTCTAATAGACTAACATTTTGCATTAAGACTTACCTTTGACATTGATCTCCTGGTGCCTTCCTGGTCCTTTAGAACAAGTTTAATGTCAGCTACAGTCTCAGCATTCTCCACTATTGTATTAATGGAGGATTTCAAACTCTGATAGTCTTTAATGATCTCAATCATGGCAGTGCACTGCTCTTGCCTAGAATGTGAGAAATAAGAAGGTATTGTTGTAAGGTTGAAACATCCTGTAATGTAGGGAAGAGCGAATATATATGGCATGATAAGGTTAAGGTGGACAAAAGGACAGGTCACCTTTCTGTGATAAGTTTCTTGGTGTCCTTCCAGGTGGTTTTGAGGAGGTTAATCTCTCTCAGCACTTCTCCTGCTAGCTCTGCATCTCTCTGGGACAGCTGCTGCCCTTTGTCCCTCAACCACTGCTCCTCATGCTGGTGTGACTGCAGTTCATCCTCCAACTGATTAAAGAACCGCAGTCTATGCACCAAAGAAATGTATTTAAAAAAATAAAATAAAATCTTGATGATATGGTGTTACACACTAATTTATTTTTGGTAACTCATGAGTTATGATTAAAATTGGTGAGGTTTCTGTATTTTTAAAACATTTTACCTCTGTTGTAATGTGAGCAGGTTGGGCTCTTTAAGGCTCTGCTGGCCAGCCTTCTCCTCAATGTCTTCAACACTCTTAAGCAGCTGTTCCTTGCGTTGTCTGAAGGAGCTCCACAGTGCCCCCAGAGCCTCTGCCTCACTCTGCTTGGAACCAAGCAGGGTCTTCACCCCGTCCAACTCCGTGCTCAAAACGTCAGCCAGTGACCGGCACAAGGTGCGAGCCTCCTTTCCGTCAACCAGGTGGAAGTGGGCTTTGCATAGGCTGCTGTCCAGACTGATGGCTAGCGACTCCAGGCGGTTGATGTCAGGAAGTATTCCCTCTAGATCTCTCTGCAGTTCATCCACCCGGCTCTTGTCCCAGCTTCCGGCACTCTCCACCGTGTGTCTGAGGCCTCGGAGGACGCCTGCAGCCACGTTGTGGGTCTGCAGGAAAGCCTCCAGCTTTTCTATACTCTCACCTCGCTGCATCACCAGCTGCTGGGCCTCCAGGTAGGGCTGCAAGCTGTTTTCCAGCCGGCTCTGTAGGAGCTGCTGCTCCACAGGCTCACAGGAGGCACACAGGGACTCTGTCTGCTGCTGGAGACGCTCTCTTTCACTGTTTTCACTCTGAAGCACATCTGCCTTTTCCTGCCATAGACAAAATCAAAAAATATTGTACAATGCCAAAGCTTTTATGACCCTCATGGCTATGTTATACAGAAGAGAGTGATGATGGGGCATACCTTTATTTCTACAGCGGCCGGCTGTAAATCTGTAATATTCACTTGAGAGAATGAATGAAGAGATGAGAAGAAGGACTCTCCCCACTTAAAGAACTTTTGCAGAGCTTGTTCATGCTCTGTCACCTGAGACATGTGGTCCTGAAGCATCTGGATCCTATGAAGACCAGAAAGATTATGACTAAATACTCTAGACTAAATACAGAGATCATGGTACTAAACACTAGCCACCACATTTTTCCTAATACATGTCTGACCTGTGGGGTATTGCTGCACTTTGAGAGTTCCATCTCTTCTTCAACTGCTCATGGTCCTCTTTAAGTGTCTTCACTTGCTCATCTGATGCAGTGGAGTAAAGGGCTTGAGCTTGGGCCAGCATTCCCTCATACACTGACTCCAGAGACTGTAGCTCAGAGTGAAGGTGCTAGAAAAGAGGGATTTTATTCATTTGCCAAAGTTCCATATTTCTGATCAAAAGTTTTGAGTGATCTTTTTTTGACTTACTTTTAGCTCCATTAGCTCGCCATCCAGCTTTGTTTTGTCGACAGTGAGATACTGGGTCGCAGAAGCAGACACAGATTCACACCTCTCAAAGCATGATTGCAAAGAACAGCAGTCTTTTTCAAACCTGAGAGAGTATATAAACAAAAGACTGAGCTCCCATAATATTCTGTAATATGGTAAGATGTCTATTCATAATAGCATAGATGTGAGGATACCCGTTTGAAATGAACCCAAATGAAAGTTAACATACTTCTGCCAGAGGGACAGCAGGTTTTCCATATGGCCCTGCTTGCCTTTGGCCTGCTTTAGGCTCTGCTCATAGCTGTGCTGTAGCGCTGTTACTGCTCTCTCAGCTTTCTCCCTCTCATTTAGCCTGCGGGCACCAGCAAACAGAGACAGCAAAGTGGCCTTCACCTTCTTCAGGGACTGGAACACATCCTGAGAACAAAACAGAGGCATCATCAAACAGAGTAGTAGCATATGCATTGTTTACATACAATTATTTCTGTTGAACTCTATTACAGTACATGTCAACACACTAAAATGTGGGAATCATATGTGAGGGAAGATACCATGTGGTCCTGTAGGGCTTTGCAGGTGTCAGATGAGAATGCACAGGACGTGACAGGTGTGTCTAGTTTCTTCTGAATGTCGTCAATCTCTGATTGTACCTTGAAAGGAATTGGAGTCAGAGACTGAGCAAATTCTACTGATTTTTATTTTATTTTATCCAGACCGTTTAAATTTCTGGTGATGTACTATGATCAAATGTAAACATAAATCTACCTGTTGAAGGTTTGTATTAAACCTTTGCTGGTGAGAGGAGCTTTCTTTCAACTGTCCATTCAGATCCTCCACGCTCTCCCTAAGCTCCTCCCAGTACCTGCCAATCTGCGTCAGACGAGATTTTATTCGTGCAGACTCCCCTGATGACACAAACTGGGCTAGTGCCTGAGCTCTCCCTTCCAGATGGGAGAGTATTTCTGCCCGCTCCTGCAGCTCTGCTGTCACAGCCTGGCCACCAAAGGAAAGGAGGATGAGACTATATGATTCAGTGATATCCAAAATTTGACAAGAATGTGTATTCATTTACAAAGATATGAAGATCTAGATGCAGATGCATGTTGCTGGTTTCAGTACTACACACTGAAAGCATTAAGATGTACCTTAGCGGTATTGATCTGGTGCTCCAGTGGCGCATTAGAACTTTTTAGTGAGTCAAGCTCCTTCTCCTTCTCAGAGATCCATGAGGCGAAAGCATCAAACTCACTCGCAAATGAGTCCCACTGAATCTTTATGTCCTCTAGAGTCTTCACACTGAGAACCAGACAGCAATCAAAACATTACAGATCAAATAGAATAATAATATAGATCTTGACTGAGCCGTTCACAAAAGACCCCGATCAGTTTACGTTTTCTCAGGGTAGCTGTGGATCCGGAGCCTATCCCAGGAACACTGGGCGCAAGGCAATAATACAACCTTGGATGTGTTGCCAGTCCATCGCAGGGAATCACACGCAGATACATTTGCATGTATATTCACACCCAGAGGCAATTTAGAGCAGCCAATCCATCTACCGACATGTTTTTGGGAGGAAACTGGAGTACCAGGAGAAAACCCCCGCGAACATGGGGAGAACATGCAAAACTCTGCACAGACAGTGACCCAAGCTCAGGATTGAACCCCAGACCCTGACCCTGTGAGGCAGCAACGCTACCTGTTGCGTCACTTCTTTGCGACATCTTCTTTGCTCAAGATCACAGCATAGATTTAATTCCAATTCACACTGAAAGCCCTTCTTTTAGTTGTCCGTCTTACCGTCTTGTCCGTCAGACCAGATATTCTTCCATTTTAATCAATGTTTCAATTCAAATCCCACATTCCCACTTACTGTTGTTTTGTGAACTCTCTAAAATCATAATCTACTACAATGTTAGGATCTTGCCGAGCCAGTAGCCTAGTCGCAGAGCAGCTACTATACTGTACTGTAGTTCTCAAGTTAATCTAAGGTATCAACAACCATAAATAGGAAGCTCACAAACTAAATCAACTATTAAACAAACAATATCCTACAGGCTCAAAACCTGTATAGTAATGTTCATCTACTCAGAACTAATAATTGAATGTAAAGGAATCACTAGACTCTACAGCTGTAAGTCTACAGCGCTTACAGAATGAAATTCATAACAAAGTCAGAAGCAGTGTGAATTGGAGGGCTAATTGCTTTTGCTATGTTTGTGCTATGTTTATGTGACACTAATGTTTATGTGACACATTAAAGTAATAGGTCTAAAGAGAAGTATTACTCTTTCTTTAGGTCAGCCACAGTTTTGTCCAGTTGTTCATTGAGGGAGTGGGCTTGTGTATGGAGCAGAGACGCATTCTTAGGGCCAAGCTGGATCTCTGCCACCCTCTTCAGGAGTGTGTTCACCAACTTTGCCTCAGCCTCACTCTGTTTCAGCTGCTCCTAAAATAGTCAAAATGACATATTAAGGATGAAACTATGAGTATATGAAACTATACGAATATGGAAAAACAACAATTTTCCTTCTCAAAAACCTCTTCAGTAGGAATTCACCTTAGCCTGTTTCAGCTCTGTGGTCAGGCTCTCAGGGCTACTGAAAGTCATCTCTCTCTCTGTGATTGAGCGCGCTCGGCTCAGAAACTCTCCCACTGCTGCCTGCTGGCTGTCAAACTCCTGCCATGCAGCCAGTGTTACCTGTAGGCACAGAGAGAGGGAGGAGCTATGGCAAGTTTCTTTCTATTTCTCTTTCAATTTTCAAGTGTAGGGAAAATCTTTACCCCTTGTTAACAAGTATAGACACACTGACAAAAATTAATTCATCTAAATGATGTTGGACAAATATATAAAGGCTTAGAATCGTTGATATGACACAGCTCGTTACCTTCCAGAGGAGACATAATGCCTTAACTCACCTCCAGGCTCTGCTCCTGTGCCTCCATGCTTTGGTCCATCTGGCTCAGTGTGTTATCTAATTTGTGCAGGTCATCCAGAAGGCTTTCCCCCAGGCCCTCCTGAATTTGAAGCTGCTGGCCCCGGCTAATCTGCTGCTGCATGTCTTTGCTTTTCAGTCGCAGGCGCCTCAGCTGTTGCTATAAGGTAGAAGAGAGCAACATAAACTGAACCAATGCCCTGAGATCTAAGCGGGCCATAAACATCAATTATAATAACTCAACATATAAGATATGAGATGGTGGTACCTGGTGAATGAGCAGCAATTGCTGAGCTTCTCTTGCAGACTCAGAGTTGAGGATCTTGGTTACCTCTGCTTGTAGCTCCTGCTGCCCTTGCATTAGTTCATCCAGAGTGTTCCTCACCTCCTCCTGGAATTGCACACAGTCTCCAACCGCCAATGCCACCTTTTCCGACTGCACACACAGTTTCTTACTGAATCAATAGCTTTAAGAGGAGACGGTCTTAAAATATATCAAAGTATTAGCGTAGTCATTTGGGAAATATGAGGATGTTCAGCTTCATTTCCTGATGGAAAAATAAAAAAGGTATGATTTATTAAGAATTGATGGGTCTTACCTCAGAAATGGAGGTGAGAAGGCTCTTGAAGTCAGTGGACAGTTTGCTGAGGGCAGCTGCCTGCCTTTGGGCATCACTCACAGTGCACATCTCTATGAGCACAGCCAGACGAGATTTCAGCCAACTCACATTCCCTTCTTGTAGCTCTGCATCATTCCTCAGACTCTGTAAGTCAATGGAGGAGGATTATTTAGCTGTTCTGTACTAATCAACTGTATATCCACATTCTCACATCCTGATCTCTTTTGTCTTACCTCTATAGTAGATTTGACCTGGCTGGATTTACTGGGGTCACCAGCTTGGTTTCGCAAAAGCCTGAGCTGGCTTTCCTTTGAAGATAGCCAGGCAGACAGTTCAGAACATCTGTAATAGAACAGAAAAAGAAATATTTAAAACCAGTATATATATATATATAGCACATACTGTATACTGCATATCAGCACTCAGTCATAGTGACTGCAAAAGCAGATCTTACAGACACTGTATGGCAAACTATGAGGTGATGCATAAAAAGTGGTCTGTTTAAATTAAACATAAAGACCTATATCACTTGTAACATTGGGACTATTGGCAGTGTGACTGAAATGGAGATTGACAGCAGATGTGATACAGTACCCTAAAGAAGAGGAAATACTCACCTGGTGTTAAACTCTTTCCATTTGTCAGGGTGCTGCATGAGTTTCTGATGAGTGCCCTCTATCTCATCTTTAACCTCTGCAAAGGCAGTCCTAGCTTTTTCCAGAGTTTGACGGGCCTGCTCGCTGTCTGGCAGCTTTAAACAGAGCTCCTCCATATGCTGCAGCCTCTTCTCACACAGCATCTGAGGGCCCTTGTCCCTGAAAAAGGCCTAAACGCAGAAACCTGGCATCAGAACCACCTGCCGACACTAAAATTGCATAAAGCAATGCAAAGTTCCTTGTATTAAAGTTCTAAATCAAACAACTAGGCAGATGATGTTGATGCCAGAGCGACTCTCACCCTGTGCTCTTTCACCAGTCTCTCACTGCCCATGCCTGGCAGGCTGCGATTCTCTCGGGCCAGCTCAGCTTCACACTCCTGGAGAGACGCCATCAGACGACTGCGCTCCACCTCCACTTTCAGATGCAGCAGGTGGTAAGGGATCTCTGTCTGTACATCCTGAGGATAGAAATAATGGTTATTAAATAGGACACCATGACACAACTTTCTCCTCTTTCTGCTGGTTACTCTATGTTACTGATCTCTACTAATGTGTCTAGTGCCAATAAAAAAATCAACATTGATTTACACAAAATAATGAATAAATTCTCTCTCTCTCTCTCTCTCTATATATATATATATATATATATATATATATATATAGAGAGAGAGAGAGAGAGAGAGCTTTATGCAATATATATATAATAAAAAACATTTAACAAATATGGTCATTATTTTGAACTCTGAGAAAGGTAAATTTTTTGGGGTTATGTGTGTAATTGCATGTTGAAAAAGTCACTCGACCTTCCACTGTTTGTGCAGTTTCCTGACTGTTTCCTGTAAATTCTGCTGTTCTTGCTCGGGCAGAATGTCCGTGAGCTCATCACAGGCCTTCAGAAAAGCATTAAGGACTCGCTCGTCAAGCTGTGCAAAGAACTCCTGCAGAAATGTAAACAAAATACAATCAGCTGTCCAAATTGTTTAATCCCCAGGGACCTTGGTCCTATTGGTGACTGAACAAGGTTCTAATTCTGCCCTTAGCCGACCTTAGGCCCCCTAGAACAGACTAAATAAAGGTTTTTCTCTTACTGTGTGCTTTTTGAGCAGGTCCTCTGAGTTTCCTCTCTCAGTCATACAACCTCTGGATATTTTAAGAACCTTCTCCAGCTCCAGACGTGACTCTTCAAATCGCTTCATCAAGCTGCTGTTGGCTTCCACGTGCTTCTTCCACTCAGTGGTCTCTTTTACCATAGCCTTTAGACACATGAATACAGAAAATTGCCTATATGCCTTGGAATATAACCCATGTATAGTTACAAAAAATGCTGTATGAGAAGGGTATATAGAATGTCCTGCCATGGGGCCATGGGGCAATGCTCACTTGTGATGAGGCCTGAAGGTCTGTTACTCTCTTTTGCAGGAGAGATGTGTCCAGGTGCCTCAAGGTTTTACTGCATTCTAGGGCTTTCATTATGATCTGATGGTTCTTATCTATCACTGTAAGACACTTTTTACAGCTTTGCTGATATGTCACCAGCTCCTATAAGCAAGACAGAGAAAGAAAAAGAAAGCGCGACAGTCTCAGATTTGATTTTAAAACAGAACTTACTGTTACGTGCTTTTTGTGTAGCCCATATACTGTATATCACTGATTTTGTAATTGTAACTATGAAAACATAATTTGCACGTCATTCTATCAGTGGTTCTGACCCATGACCTCAGTCACCTGATACTTCTGATGGAAGTCTCCTGGAGTCTCAGAGTCGCGTGTACTGGTGATGCGGCTGGCCTTCTCCAGAGACTGATAAAACCCAGTGATGTGCTTCTCCATTTCCTCTAAAGGAGGCAGCAAGGCCTGGGAATCCCTCAGCAAAGGCACAATCTTCTCCCTTATCTAAGATCCAGAAAGGTAATTTGGGTCTTAACGATGAAGAGTGGAAGAGTAAAAAGTGACACACCTCTTTGATGTAACACAGCAGATTAGACACTGAAAGACAAGCACCTTGTTGAGCTCCTCTTTAATGGTTTCCATGGCAGCCAGCATGTCTGTGATCTCCTCCTGAGAAGTGTCTTTGGTCAGCTGCTGGGCGTTGCGTGTGGCTGTCTTATACACTGCCTCCATCGAGGGCACTTTGTGTTTGATATCCTGTGGAAAGACAGATTTGAAATGTAAAAGTAAATGTTTGTGAGAAGACACTTGATTAAAAACGCCCATCATTGTCATTCTTACCTCAATGTCTTGAAGAAATGTCCTTATGTTCAAAAAGGACACTTGGACAGGAGTATTCATCCTCTCATTGGATGTGTCTGCAAAAATCTTTAAAGCTAAGATGCCATCCTCATAGTCTTTCTTTAGCTTGTCCACTTCGTCTGCTCTTGCATACTGCATGTGGAGACGAAATGCAGGTATTTAATCTCTTTTGCAGAAAATGGGATTCAACCTGTATTGTGGACTTTGTATTGAGCGAGTCAGCATAACATATGATGTCATTTAAGGGGTAAAACAGCAGGTTAAATAGCACATACATGTTTGACTTTGACAAACAGCTCCCTCCACCTGCCATTAAGGAGAAGCAGCTGCTGCTTCAGGTCTCTAGACACAGTCTCATCACAAGTCTCAATCAGGAAGTTCCCTGCATCATTCATGTCCATGTGCTGCTGTATCCAGTGTGGAAGGTTCCGGAAGAATTCCTGCATAAGACAACCAAACTCAAACTCATGAAAGGTTTTCCACAGTGACTAAGGTTTGTCTAGACTTATGAAACAATTAGGGGCATTTGACAACTGTTAATGTCACTGCTGCGCTAAAGCTTGCATGTCAAACCTGTAAAAACACAATGCAAAACAAATATGACACTAGCAGAAATATTTTTAGCAGAAAAAGAGAGAAGTGGTCACAAAAATCGGTACTGATAATCATGAAAATCTGTGAATGCACTAGCCACGTCAATTTAACAGTGAACTGAATGCAAAGATTATATCTGAGTCACTGGTTTCTTTATTTCTACTCACGCGCTTGTCGTTTTCCGAGTGGTTAAGCATCTGCTCAGCATCCTCCAGCCAAGCCTGCAGGCTGGCCACTTTGCTGCTATATTTCTCCCAGTTCGAGATAACCTCCTCCAGCATGCTGCGCACACTGCGCACCTCCACCGACAAGTTCCTCCACTGCGCCTTCGTCTCACTCAGGAACTTATTCATCCCCTCGCACTCTTCAGCTGAAACCACACACCACCTCATGAGCACATCCACACACTGAATGAATAAAGGGAAATATTCGACCCACCCAAAATATAATGCACAAAGCAAATAAATATGAAAAACATTACAAAAATAGCTCTAAAGACATATTGTTTAAAATACTTTACGCTATGGGTCATGCAAAATATGTAATGGTGTAAAGTACCAATAATTAATCAGAGCTACATCATTGTGAGTTGCTAGTAGTTGTTAACATGTGAACAGGTCAGATATAGAGTGAGATCAGTAGCATTGGGTTATAAGATTAAATATTAGTGCACAGTCAATCATAGAATAGTGCACACTGATTAAAGTGTCTAAGGGTCTAGTAGCAAGTACCCAAATGTTTCTAAACATACCTCTCCTGGAGATTCTACAGCCTAAAATATGAGATGGACAATTAGGCCCTATATGGAATCTCCCTATTAGGTCAAATCTGTAAATACCATTGAACAAAAATATCACTGCTATTATAAACACAAGCGTTTGCAGTTGAAGAATAACCGTCATGTGTCGTAAGGCAGGATTCTTTCAAATAATTTGACACTACACTGTAAAACACAAGTTTTGTTCGAAATCAAGGTAGTGCAAGAAATAGTACAACTACACATCAACAAAATTATTATGACAGAAGAATCATTTTGCAGCACTAGAGGAAGATGAAGGTAGGGATGAACTTTACCTGAGCTATCAGATTTAATATAGATGTCTGCAGCTTGTTTAAGGGTCTGAAATGTGGTCTCATACTGCTCAAAGAACTTGTGACCCTCAATGAATACCTGTAAAGAAGAGAGGTTCAGTGATAGTGTGGTCTGAATCAGTCTCTTTCAAACAGAGCAGAATTGTGAACTCACAATGTAGTTTTGCAGAAGCAGCTCCACAGAGTCCCGTCGGCCATATTTGATGATCCAAGACTTGAGCTTAGACTCAGCCAGGATAAGGAATGCCATAAGACGATACTTCATTTCCCAGAATTCCAGTTTAATTAGGTGAACATGAGATGAGGTGGACACATAATTGAATCTGTGGAGAGTAGTATTTTAATAAAATGCTACTGAACTACAGGCTGTACTGTGTGGCGTTAGTGTGTTCTCAGTCTCAGCAAGCCTGAAGAAAAGCAGACCTGACCTTTCTGCCATATCTTGGAGCTGTTCAGCTGGTACAGGGACACCGTTTACTGATCTGTCTCTGTGAATCTGCTGAAATGCCTGTCTGTGCCCTTCCAAATTCATTAGCACCTCCTGGGAAAAAAAATGCCAGAATGAGTAGTTGATCATAACCTTGTACTGGAGGTCTACATCAGGACTGGGATCCTGTTAGACCCAACTCTCAATGCAGGTAAGAGTGCGCAGTCAGAAATAAAGACCACGGGACAAAAAGACAGAGAGCATGGCTGTTTTTTTTTTGTTTTTTTGGGGGGGGGGTTAAGAAAGGAAATTCCACAATCTGCCCTCTTGTTTTTTTTATTATCTAACACTTGTAGGGGTTTGCAAATTTGCAGCATTAAAGTTTACCTAGATGAACACTCAGTGCAAAGTGAAACAAACCACTACCAGATTCCTTTTTCAGGTTCTTGCACACATTCACATTGAAGTGAATTGGCTTTTTTTTTGCCAGGCACATTTTAGTGAGGTTAAACCACCACTGACTTGTTCACATATCTCAGATTATAAATGAACCTGAATGAATCAAAAGAAAAAAAAAGAGGTCAAACAATGGATATTTCCAGCATAGCATACCTTATGCTGCTCCAGCTTCCTGTGGATGATGTTGGCCGTCTCCTCGTGGGCCTGCTGAATAGGAATGTCTTCTCTGAGAGCAAGTTCTGCCCGATGCAGCCAGGTTCCAATCACTCCCAGGGGACCTGGCAGAGACTTATCCAGATGGATATGCCAGTCCAGGAGCTACAAAACAGAACACTGATAGCATCAGTAAACTGTTCAAAAAGCCTTCTTTCAGTTAACAAGTGTTAACTCCACATGGTTTTGTTTTGCTGTCTTGTAGAGTGAATTCAGCGGAGCACTGTATTCCTTTAAACACAACCCTCTCTGTGTGTCTGCTCCTACACCATTAACAAATTCTGAGTGAATGGCCTCTGCTCCACTTCACACTACATCTTGTAACAACCAATGACAGCTCACTCATGCACCGATGAGCAACAACAGAAGTTCAAAGAGTGTTTGTTTCTATGATCATATAATGTGAGGTGCGTACCCGGACAGACACATGCTCCCATGCCTGCTTCACCACCGCCTGATCCACAGACAGTTTACCGTCCTTATGCACAGGCTGCAGCAGAGACTCTATCTGCTTCTTTCTCATCTCATACTGCACACGAAAGCTCTTAAAGGCCTGGTAAACAAAAGAATTAGGTATGCTATAGTTTTCAATAGTTTCAAGAGTATATTCAAAAGAGCAGAAACACTATGTGAGCTACCAGCCTGCAGTCTCAGCTGTGTTACCTTATACGTTTCAGTGAGGTTGCCCTCTGCTCCCTGTGCACGCAGCATTTCCCTCTCCAGCTGATCCAGCCAGGCTTTGAACTCCCGCAGAATCTTCCTTTCCTCCCTCTGAACACACACATACATCTATACTCATCCTTCATTCCTCATTCTGAGGCTCCTTACCAACCTCTCTTATTAGCTAAGTTAAAACACAGGAAAACCCCACAGCCCACTGACAACAGCAGGGTCATAACTACGAGAAGAGGTGAAAACAGCTCCTTTACGGAACAGAAATATATTGTGATATATTGTAAAAAAATAAAATAAATAAATAAATAAATAAAACATGCAATATATTAGCCAATACTGTATATGTCAATATATGTACATTTTTCCCCAATGTATTTTGAATATATTGCAATATATGTGCTGCTGTAGTACATAAAAATATATATGCTACAGAATACTGTATATCAGATTGGTTACTTCTGGAGAGCGGCTGATATGTTGCAGTGGACTCGGAAAGTCTCGGGGTCTTGTAAGGGTTTTTTCTCTTTTTCGCTTACAAATCTGTCTCTCCTTAGATGCGAGTTTTGTAAACGAGGTTGAGGGTCTCTGCGTGCATTGATATAGTTTACTACTGTTCGCTTAAAAAGACGAAAATGCAGCCCACAGAAAGGTCAAATCTTTGATGCTTTTTCAAAATACTGCACCCTTGGTATGCAGAGCGAGGTATAGCACTTACAGCACTTCTGTGTACAAATATTAAAAATGTATTCTGAAATGTCAGACATACATTACCAGCAATGCTACGCACAAATAAATGCTGTCCCATGTATCTAATGTACAAATTTTTCTTCCCCCTCTGGCTTAGTCAACTGTCCTCAAATGTAAAAATAAAGAAAAAAATGTTTAATCAAAATTTATATGATTGAAATAAAATAATGTATCGCATAGTCATGGCAGTATTTAGGACGAAAAAATAATTGTCCTATAGTTGTTGTTTTTTCGTAAGGGTTTAAAATGGTATTCTTAAAATTAGAATAAAAAAGCAACTTGAATAATTACAAATCACCGAGAACTTACACATACCTCAAGCATTAGTTCAATGTCTTGAGGATCATACTGTCCAGGTGAGCACGGCACACAGAGAGACGCAAACACAATACAATCGAGATGTTAGCGGAAAGACAGAGGAAGCAAGAGCGAGACAGAGAAGCGAGAGAATGCAGAGAGAGTCCACTGCAGGCACTAAAGCAGGATGCATGCAGACATGAAGTGACTACAGCACTTACCTGCAGGGTGGGTATAGACAGGGCAAAAGTTGGAATGGAACGAAGAAGCAGCTACGAATGCACATGACAGATGACAGATAGAGATACAAAGTGAGCATATAAAGCATGTCCTTATGGAGGATGGGTTTAAGGATGGGTTGGACTGCATGGTAAACAAGCATGATAAACAAGCACTGGAGGGACATGATTAAGTAACAGCAAGCAGTTACATATTTTTAGCAAGTACACGAGCGCGCAGGCGACATTTGGTGCAAGGCTTTAAAGCAAACCTCCTCTTGCTGTCCATCTGTCTCGGATTGGCGGGGGTCGGGGTAGTGCTTCAGGAATTGAGCCACATAGGTCATTATAGATTTCTCATCAGGCTTATCCACATCCACATCTGCAGAAATAGAAAGATGGAAGCACAACCTGTCTTTAACCATACAATCTAAAGAGTGTGATGGTTATATACAAGAAATAAAACTGTCATTTAAATAAAGAAATGCAGTGCAGCAGGCGTAAGAAAGAATTACAGAATTACAGTATATTTAGCATGTTCCCCGCTCCAGTAATTATGTCAGGTCAGCTTCTGTCTGATCTTCATCCATCTTCCGAGAGCAGCATTGCTTATATATAAAGTCATGTGTGCTTAAAAAGCTGGCAGTAAAATGTATCAAATACTGTAGCCTATCTAACAAATCTGGGATGTCTTACTATATATCTACAGCAAATATTTGATGAAATATTTTATAATGGAATAGGCAAGGATAAGACAGAGCCACCTTCAGGGTCGAGAAGGCGTGGAATGCCCAGCTCGTTCTCAGCCACAGTGAAGGCTTCCTCCAGGTTCTCACGGTTGCTTCTTCTTTTCACAAGCTCCATGTCCACCAGGTCGGGGCGAACAGCATGTATGACAGAGTGGAAGGCCACACCACTGCGCCAGCTGCGACCAAAGTCTTTCACCTCAATCCCCAAATGGCTTTCAAAACAACATAAATAAAATGTTTTAACTGGGCACATTTTATGTAGACAAAGATGTGCAGTTAAGCACTGTATGCCTCTGCAGTTTCTATATCCAAAGCTATTGTAGTTTGGAAAAAGCATGACATACTTGGTTGCTGTGCACTGCACCCAACGGAGCAAGGCTCTCTTAGCATTGCCCTGGAACTTGGTCATGACTTTCTTCTTCATGGGTGGGCTTGCTGTCTCAGAACTAGCCATGCTATCTACAGAGGAGGCGCTGTTGGACAAGGCCTGTAGGGCTGGGAGGTTACTTGTCAATTCTTCAATCTGCAAAAAGTATCAGAAAAGGTCTGTGGATGAACAGTATATTGATGATATGTATTTGAAATTGACAATATATATTTCACAGTTTACCTGGAAATACAGGATAATGGTCCATATTAACCCCAAGACTATGGATGGTCTTCCATCAGCAATGTCAGTGGCATTTATATTTACTAGTTTGATCTGTAAAAATACAAAAATCCAAGTTTCACTCAAAAATATTCCAATGCACATAGCCATATAAATATGTTTTCCCTTTGCATTGAGGGCATTGAGGACAAATCTCTGCAATGTCACTGTCATCATTAGTCATCCGTGGCAACAAAAGCAAGCCAGGCAAAAAAAGCAAAGCTCATTCATATATGTGCCCCACTGAGTCATATACAAAACACACCACATCCAAACAAGCACCTTTGCCTTTTGTTTCCCATTTTTCTCTTTTGCATAAAATACAACAGGAAATAAATGAAATATTTTCTCTTTGTCAAGTACCAATTTAGAAAGCTCTTAAGTGCTTGCTCTAATAAGACTATACCGACAGTCTGTTTTCTGTAATAGAATATTTTATATTTTGAAGCAAAACCAATGAGACTCAAGCGCTGTGTAGATATGTTGGAGAGAACCAAAATTTCTCTCAATAAACAGCTAGTCATGAGCAAACAGCCATGAACAAAGGGTGCAGCTCCAGAATGTACTGACCGGAGATCCTCTGTACACAGACTGAGAGGAGGCATGGCAGGAGAGAGGACATAATAAGACATAGTAGGGCGGGCTGGACATTGGACACCCTGGACACTGACTAAGGGGGAATTTTACCTACCATCTCCGTATCTGTTTTATAATTATTTCAAGCCTCAACACAATCAGAACATAGTTATATGGGTGGGGCAGGTGCAAGATTAAATATATCTCCTTTCCACTAGGGGGATGCTAATATAAGTTTCCAGACACAGCCAGCACAAGGTTAGTGCCGTGTTGGATAAGGGGACTTTATCTTAGGGCTCCAGAAGGATTGCTTACCTTTCTGCCTTCCAGGAACTTTAGCGCAGTGCCGATGTTGGACACCCAGTGGATCCTTTTCAGCTGCCGACCCTGTTCACATGGCTGTGCAGGGAGGGACAGAGTTTTATTAGGAACAAAAAAACACATTTTTCGACCAGTAGAAGAGAAATTCAATTTGATTAATCACTGCATCCAACTGACATTGCTCTGAAATTTCTCTCAGGGTACATTAAATTGCAATTGTGTTCACATTGTCAAATTCAGGACATTATCCAGAAGAATGATCTGTAGATTTGGTGAGACAACGTGAAACAATATATCTCAATAGAACTTACTAATCTCTGACCAGACAACACCTCCAGCAGGGCCAGCAGTTTCACCCCATCCTTGATGTCCTCAAAAAGATCATTGATTTCTAAAGGAGGTTTACGCTGCAGAAAAGAGCACAAAAAAGCAGAAGGATAAATCATTTCAACTAATTGTTACAGTGACGTATTTTACTAGCATGGCTTTCCGAAGATCTTAACATCTCTGCACCCACATTAGGAATAGGAACATCTCAACAGCCTTCGCTTTCTGCACAGTAATTACAAGAGCCATGTTGTTCATGCTGTGACGGGCTGAACTGGCCAAAGTGTGAAAACTGAGTCCCCATGGCACAATGCCAATTTTCACAACATAGCTCAGAATTGATCTGTTACAGGTGTACCAAGTCTGTACTAAGTGTACTTTTTACACTCGTTTTAATTAGTAGCTGCTCAGGCAGGTGCCTATTCTTGTAGGTATTATGATAATCATGTTGAACACATTTTCAGTTGCTGATGAATTTCTTTGTACCTACAGTATCCCACTCATTCTGCAATGCTACACCGCATACAAGCCTACTTCAATGACTATATTTAACTGTCTAAATCTGTAAAAAAAAAAAAAAAAAAGGTTTTTTGAGTGTTATGAGAATTCAAACAAAGCACCATTTGTGACAAAAAGAAACAGAAATGGTGAGAGGTTGTATGAAAGCCTGCAATACACACCATCATGGTACACACACAATGAGGAGAGCTGTTAATTTCACAGCGAAGCTGAGAGAAACGTGCCGTTCAGACAGAAAATTAACACATTAACAGGACTTGGTGCATTACTCACTAACAGCTTTTTGCAGTCCAATGAGAAGGAAGTCTCGTGTCTGGCAACTCTTTTTCATTTTCAATTTCATTCAGCGCTCCAACCATAATACTAAATATTTCTTATGCCAGATATGAACTATTTATACCTCCTTCTGTAGTCCTTGCACAATGCACATTGCCAGTGTGTGATTCCAAATGGGCTTTTGAATTGATTGGGTGCAACATGACATGCTCTTACATTAACTATTCTTTAGTAGCAAATGAAAAGGGGGTCAACATTCATGGGAAGCCCTCAGTGGAAAAGCAAAAATCGTTGTGCTAGGGCACGAAATGCTAAAGGAAATGGAAACAATGAGAAAAGGTAACTGCTGAGTCAGTGCTCACTGAGCACTTTCCATGGTGAGTCCAGAAAACAAACATTTCAAATTCCTTTATATAAAGTGAGCATGAAATACACAAATAAAACAACTAAAGGTTATATTCAAATGGACAAGTGGAGAGGGAGAAACAAATGGGCAAGGGGGTATACAGAGTCTGAAAGCAGTGTTTGTTTGGGAGAGCCGTAGCTGGAAACGGAGTAACAGAGGAAAATACCATTTCTCAGCGTATTCTCCCTCTTGATCAGTATGCATGTAGTAAGCGGTGTGTGTGCAGCATCAATAACGCCTAACTGCAGTGCCTTGTCTAGCTGGGCGCCATCAACAGATTCTTCCATACTTTCCAATGCCATGTTCTAAACTGCTGTGGCAAATCCAGCGGAACAAAAGGGCCTCTTAACCCAATCCGGGGCTGACTGGAATACTTAAACCCACCATTTCTGCCAGCTTATTCTTTCTTTGTGGCAGCAAAGTGCCTCGTCACCAAAGCAACTAATCATGAATAATAAGGCAAGCACTCTTACAGAGTAACAAAAAGCATATAATTTGCCACCGAACCTATACGTCTTCACAAATTGCAGTGGTACACTGTAAAACTAGTTCATCTCATATATGCTTTAGTGTAAAAGACTAAAATACTATCAAATCTTAATGTTATCTATTCATGTGTCATATGAAATAATGCAAAATGCCAAAGGCCTTGGGAGCAGACCTTCTCCTGCTGAGAATTGTTCCAAGCCTTCTTGTGCGCCATCTGCACACACACAATTCCAAGACTATCCAAACACACACACACATTCCACTGGAGAGTGGGAACACCAAATGCTAATAAGGCTAATTCTTCGAGAAACATTAAACACTTTCCATTCCAAAATGTCAGATTCTGTAGTACTATATCAGAGATTCCTGTCCTCTCAACTTGTGCATTTTGTGTGTTTTACTGAAAGCATCTGCAATATTTGGGCCTGTCGCTGACGATCTGCTGTTATGCTGGCTTTCAAAACCAACCTCTCTCTAGGGAAACAGACACAAAGTCAGACAACTAGCACATGCCCAGACCACCACTCTGGCCAAAACGGTGGCAGGCCAATACAATGCACTATTCATGCAGTGCACATGCAACATAAATAGCCACTCTTCATGTATTTTTACTACAGCATAATAGAATGGCACTCAACCAGTGGCCATCAACCCTGAACTATTGTTTACTGAGCTACACAAGATACGACCTTTAATCATTAGTGCTGCTTTACTCGATTACACACAAGACGGCGGGTCACAAAGTTAATCACATGAGCTATTCTGTGTTCATGGATGAAGGAACATAGAGACAAAGGTGCAGCCACTGCTCAGCTGGCCCATAGAAGAGCTGAATATTTTTATCCACAGATAAAAACAATATGGCGTGATAGAGTCTAGGCTAGTGCTAGAACAGAAAACATGAATATGTCAACTATGCAAACCTGGCAGTGAGTTAACAAAGCCGTGACTTCCATTAGAAAATTTATCATAACGCGTTCTCACCTTGGCCAGATGTGAATTAATCCACTTTGTGAAAGTTCTTTTCTGTACCAACTCCTGTTCATCTGAAAAAGAAGAGAAAATTGATAAATGCACAAATCGTGTCACATACATTGAATGTGTCTATTTGTGCCAGATCTTCAGGGAGATATCAGGCTCATCCCTGCGTTCTTCAGTTCCAGCAAGCACAAGCGTACTTTAAATATTATTGCGGTACACCCAGAAAGCGCGAGTATGTTAATTGTATACTTTACTTTTACATAAGTAAATGGCAAACCATCACTTAACTGATTTTATAGGGACAGAAAAGATATATTCAACAGGTCAAGTACTGCAGAAAATTAAATCCTAATGCAGCACAGATGACAACATTGACACTTAATAATGAACAAGCACACTAAAATTAAGGATTGCCTTAAATTTAGTACAAATAATACATTATCATAACCACCGAAGACTTGACTATGTAAGCTGTGATTATTACTGATGACAGGTACATTGCTGACCATTCACATACATAAAGCTGTTACAGATGAAAACATAACATTGCACACCAAATGATCAATTCTTCAAAAGTGCTTCCAATGACATGTCAGGCAGTTCAGGTCATCTAAATATCATTCACATTTAGGCAAGAAGTGCTCAGCCAGCTCACATTTAATGCATTCACAAGACACCACGTCCTCTTCTTGCATGCAGTCATTTGATGCAATAAATGGGAGGCCATTTTCAAGTAGCAACATGATTTCCCATAACAAACATTTATACCAGTGCAGCTTTGAGACGCTGTGGCCATTTTTAAATCCAACATGCGCACTTAGTTTGCAGCTAGCATTAGTGCCCACGTGCAGCGGACACCTGTGCTAACTCGGCACTGGAGCAGCAGAGGAGAGCCGTGACACTGATCGGTAATTACCTCTCTCTGGAAGAGGATCTCAGCTGGCCAGCAATGTCTAGTGAGGCCCACTGCTTTGAGACTGCATATCTCGTTCATGCATCTGCTTCACCTACATACAGCACAGTACACACTACATATAAATCTGTGCTTCCGCTCGCACACATCTCCTGAGGGATGAGATGACCACTTACCACGCAGAAACTGAAAGAATCCAGTCACCAAGTTCAGAGATGTGGTCTTTTTCACAGCTACATCCTTAAACTGAGCCATTCTGCTATGCTGCAGACTCCCTCTTTTTCTCAGTGTTAGTCACTGAGTGTGTGTGTGTGTGTAAAGATTTCATCCAAATAGCAAATGCTGGGAGTGAGAAAAATATCAGCGATCCTTTTATCCTTTATCCTTTAGAAAGCAAAACAGTGCCGGCTGCACTGCTGTCCCGGTGTAAACGCTGAACCTCCCTCTTTCTCCTCCCTCTCTCCCTCTCTCTCTCTCTCTCTCCCTTTCTGTCCCGCTCTCTTTCTCTTCCACACGCTCACACCCCTCAGCCGTGGACAGGCTCCTAATGGAGGGCAGTTTTTATGAGGCTTGCGGCTTCCTGTTGTCAGCAGTGCAGAGGAGCTATGCTACAGTGGATGTGCACAACCAACCCCCGCTGCTCTTCTCAGCCTCCAGCACCATCCCCAGCATCTCATCATCTATGGCAGTGTTCATCCAATCAGCATGCTGTATGCCATGGTGTCACAGGGTGGCCAGTATTGTCTTAATTTATGCAGGGGGTGGGGCCAACTCCAGTGCTGTACAGCTTACCATCTGATATGCCACCAAAACAAGCAATGCAGGACTGTGATGCATGAAAGACTTTCCAAAAAAAAGAGATGCTCTTTTCCTACGAGTTGTCATCAGCATGAAGGTAATGAGGATTTGATGATTCAAAACATAAGTACTCTATGTATACACAGTATGAGAAAAAGAGGATCTCAACCTGCACAAACTATTCTTAATCAGTGGCCAGGCAAAGACTACGACAATTTGCACAAAATGGCATATAATGCGGGCATTACTGGCACTACTTACTACTTACTTACAAGGAACCAAACGAGAGCTGTGAGTATCTGTACAAAACAAACCTGTCCATACAAAGTCTAGGTACTGAATCATTTATGTGGCAAACATTTCTAAGCATCTGCCACCTGCTCCCTTAGCTTACTGTCACTACAACTGGCCTGTTACTCTTACTGAGAGCCCTAAACAGTCCACAGTCCTGCCTCCAATCCTGGCTCTGCTACTCAGCAACACATTCACTCACTCTCTTCTCATGGCAGCCTTTTAATGCCATTTTGGCCATAAGCTGGCTCACTGCTGCACACCAGGGACACAATGAGAATTAATTACAGCTTGAACTTGGAGGCATGCATTTTTAAATGATGTTCTATTAAATTACAGATAATTGATTCTCATGTTGTGTCTCCAAAATGTTAGTAGTACTCTCACAAACTGCGTCACTAGTACAAATCCACTTAACTGGAAAGTCCATGCCCACTTGCATAGTTTAAGTAATTATATCTCAATCTGTCTTTTGTACTTTGACTAGATGCAGAAAACCACCAGGAAAATGCCAGTCTCATATGAGCTAATGTACTGTGTTGCTGTTAGCTGCATTGGGAGAATGTGTTCATCTTGTGGGAATAAATTAATACAAATTTGTTTAAAAATGTTTCTCATTTTTTAAACTACAAATAATGGTATGGTGATAGACATGGTGACATACTGTACATCTGAGGCCATCACATGCTAGTTGTAAACATAATATTATTTATCATATGTCTAACACTAACATCAACACTAACAACTCAGGCCAACAGAGACTTTATAACAAACAAGGCACAGCTTTCCTTTATAGGGGCAGTCAGTGCCATCACATCTAGTGCCCTAGTAACTAATCTCTTCATTCTTGCTGGAGATACTCCATATATTTACACACACCTTGGATTATATTCTGCCTTGCTTGGAAGTTGCTTTGGGTAAAAGCCTTTGACAAAATAATAAATGTAAATGGAACACCTGAGCAATAAAAAGTGTTGTTTTTTTCCAATCATTTTCTGTGGGTAACAGATTTGACATTTTCTTATGTTTCAGAAATAAAAATGTCTTCTTTTCATGCTTGCAATTTCTACAGGCAGAGAAAATGTGGGATTCTAGAGATTTATTGCAGCTCAGCCCATATAAATGCATTCTTTCAAATGACAAAATGAAACAAACAAACCAACAAAACAAACATGAGATGTCTCATGCCCTAAAGACTACATATGTAAAGTTTTTTAATTGGTGCAAAGTTATATAGAGCTGTCCGGCCTTGAAATCGGATCAGGTGGAGTTACATAAACCTTAAGATCATCCTGAAAAAGTAAAGTGGGGAAAGCAAGATGTGAGTTTGGGTTAATTACACGTCCATTAAGCGTGACTCTCGTTGACAGGCAAAGCAATAGTAAGCTCTTGTGTTACAGTAAATGAGTCTCAGGACCAGGCTCTCCGTTATGCTCTCCAAATCAGTTTGCAAGTCCATTTGGTACTTAACATAAATTAGAGACAGACAGTACCCTTGGCAGTAGGTCAGATATAGATGTAGTTTGCTGCGCCGGGCTGCTCACATGAAGGATTAAGGGATCTAGAAGTTTCAATCGTCCACCAGGGACCACTGTAAAAGCCGACTCTCTATTGATGCATTTAGCCTCAGTAATTCCAGGTGATTCTTATGAAACCTGTTGTGAACGTCACCACATCGTATTTCAATTCGAAAATCACCAGCAAAAATCAAGAGATCATATTTTCTATAGGATCATTATTTAGGACCATTAAGATATTTATATTGTGACATTGTTTTCACGGCAATTAAACACATTTTCCCCTTGTATTCTGACTACCATGATGCGCCAGATCCAAATTTTCTAGAGGTTTCTTGATTCTTAGTAGAATAATCGGCTTTTATATAACATTTGATTTTTGGAACTACTTGCAATTAGTGCAGTACACTCCAACCATGTAAAAAAAACTTCTGTACAAACAAAGCCAGTAAAACCGAATAGAAAGATTGATTTGCGACTTTTCAAAAAGTATTTGAAGGTTTAAACAATCACCCCATTGGACTGCATTCAAAACCAGTAAACACTGCAGAGGAACGGTCAGTTTCTCAGTACTAAAGATATCAGCAAGGTTGTAGTACACGTGATTATAATTAATGGGAAACAGCAATTTGGTTTGAGTGCAAGCACAAATCGGTGACTTATGAAATGTAACTTTGGATTAAATAAAAGAATTATAAGTTTACACCTTTTCGTAAAACAATCATTTCTTTATGAATTATTGATGAATTAAATACAATTCTTTAATACGGTATTTGTTTGGACTGAAATTGAATGTATTCACATAAAATCTCATCTTCCATGATGAGCTTCTCATTACTGTTAGGCAAGGAAAATAAAAAAAATTCCTTCTGTATATTTTTTGCAGATGAATATGTCTGGTCATTTAGAAAATCATAGTCAATTTTATGTTGACCTGTTAATGATACACAGTAGATCCTGTATTGTTGATATTGTAAGTACATAAACGATATAGACCTATGCCAAATGTTGTCATGTAAAATAGCACTGTATTTAAACATTTTGAGACCAACAGTAAGACACAGAGCCAAAGCCATTCTTATCTCCCAGAAGGTCTAGCGGTCAGGATTCCTGGTTTTCACCCAGGTGGCCCGGGTTCGACTCCCGGTATGGAAACTTATCCTTAAGGCAGTGGTGGTTCAGTGGTTAGGGCACTGGGCTACTGAAGGTCGTGGGTTCAAGCCTCAGCACCGCCAAGCTGCCACTGTTGGGCCCTTGAGCAAGGCCCTTAACCCTCCCTGCTCCAGGGGTGCTGTATCATGGCTGACCTCTGACCCCAGCTTACCAACATGCTGGGATATGCGAAGAATGAATTTCACTGTACTGTACTTGTATGTGTGATAATAAAGGAGCATTCTATTCTATAAACATAATTTTGCATAGCAGAAAGTTACTGATGTGTTGGGCTTTGTTCACACAGCATTTATTTCCTAAATCCGATTTTAGTGTCCACGTTGCAACGAATCCATACAAATGTGGCTTGAATCTGTTTGAAAAAAGTCGGATTTCATGTGGATTTTTGCCGATCAGACAAAGAAAAAGAACTTTACTGCTCAAATCAGATATACCAAAAAAACCCTGATTTGAGCTTCCTGCCTGAACATAGCCTTGGTGTCTCCGTTGATTTGAAATAAGTCGTTTGTTTGACACGTTTATCAACAACGTTGGGATTTTATTAATGTTAGCGTTAGTTTGTGCAAGTCCTTGAAACTAAAGCTAGCCAACTACCAGGGGTTAATGGGTTTGTTAATGGGTTTTAAATAAAATTTCAGAACGTCTGCCTAACAACACAAGTGTTCTTCAGAAGAAGTTCGTCCACGACCAGAAGACGTATAAAAATGGCCGTCAGCAGCGAGCTGAGAGAGGAGGTGCGACGGCATGCGGTGACAAAATCTCCAAGTGGACGTGTACCGTTGCATTCCAATTACATTTATATTTGAGCATTTCAACAGCTCGCAACAGGAAGTTGTTCGCAGTGTGACCGAATCCACTGTAAAACTCTTATTTGCACATTATGGGCTGCTGTGTAACCACGGCCTTGGATTGGGACCGAATCTTTGTTGTTATTTTTATTATCATTATTTCTGACATATTACAATTTTGACTATAATAATCAAAAGTAAATATATTAAGTGTATAGAGATGACTGACACTTTAACTTGCAGATTTTATGAAATGACTACTAATCTAATGGGCATTTAACATGATTTATGCAGTGACGTGTACTCGAGGTTGTCTCCAGATAAACACTGGATTTTAATGTAAACTTTTAGAAACATCTCAGGATCTCAGCACGAACTGTGAAACATGAAACTTAAACATGTAGCACCAACATAACAGATAATATTCAGGCTAAAAAAAATACAATATTACACAGTAATGTAACAAAATATTACAAAATAAATAGCACAATAAACATGATGACACCAATGTACCACTGTGATGTAATTGACCAATTTTCTTGGTTTCATCTCCAATTAGAAATGTTTGAGCCTGTTTTAAAGCGAGACTAGTGCGGTGCAACTTCACGGTCTCTCGCCTGATCTGCACTTCCAGTTTCCGCCGCTAGAGGGACATGCACTTCCAGTTTCCGCCGCTAGAGGGACGTGCACTTCTAGTTTCCGCCGCTAGAGGGACATGCACTTCTAGTTTCCGCCGCTAGAGGGACATGCACTTCCAGTTTCCGCCGCTAGAGGGACATGCACTTCCAGTTTCCGCCGCTAGAGGGACATGCACTTCTAGTTTCCGCCGCTAGAGGGACATGCACTTCCAGTTTCCGCCGCTAG
>JAOUQW010000002.1:12730166-12745517 GCA_028565825.1 Olivaichthys viedmensis | reverse complement strand
AGAGCTGTACAGATTGTGCAAACAATTGACAAAGAGTGTGATGTGTGATGTGATGTGATGTGATGTGTCAGAGCTTAAGCGTTAATGTAACGTGTTGACAGATGTGGAGGCTTACGTTAATTTAACGTGTAGTAGCCGTGGAAGTGGGGTGAAAGTCTGTGTCAGTGGGGATCCCGTGATTCTTTGGGTGGTTCTTGCAAGCAGAGAACACAGGCCAGCTTTTGCTCTTGGAAAATAAAACAAACGCGTAGTTAAGGTAACACTGTATTTGTAATTGTCAGACCAGCCTTGGCCGAACATTTGTTTTTTTGTTTTTTAGCCTTCTGGTCGTTGATTGACGCATTAGTGCATTGCAGCCTTCTGCTTGTTTGGATCTTTGTTCTGTCGGACAAATGTCAAATTGTTCCATTTTACATGATTTGCCTAAGAACCTCTGCCTAGGTTATGCTGTGAATATTCTGGTCCAGGTGAGACGTTTTTGTCATCAGGTTAAATGTTGTCTAAAAGTGTAATTATACTTGCACATAAACATTAAGGTTAGGTTCTAGGTTAATATTAGTAAGTATGGGTTTGCTTTAGTTTCTCTATTTTTTTTTTTTCATTATTTAATTTTTTAACTATTTAAATAGAGAACCACTGCTTTAGGGGTATTTTTTTTGTACACACCAAGCACATCAAAAATCTCCAGCGACGCCTCTGAGGTTCTGGCCCATGCCTAGCACAGCTTGAATGTTCTCATTAAAAATACTTTCAGCACAACACAAGGAGTCACAGCTGTGGCTGAGTTTAAAATATAACATTTTACTAATTCCTATATTCTAATGTGTGGTTTGTTTAGTCCCTATGGTTTACATAGTTAACGACTAGTAATATAATAAATTACACTGTGTTGCCAGTTTATTAAGTACTCTTAGCTTGTACTTACAATCATTTGCCATTTTATGATGTACACACAACACACAGGTGGACTCTGTAGGTGTACATATTGTGACGTCGGTGAAGAAGAGGCGTGAGCAGGAAGCATTTTAAAATCAGGAAAATTTATTTGGCACAACACGTAGCTTGGTGGTAAGCCAGAGAACTGAACTAGCATGGCGGAAGCCGGCGGGGGTTAACAAAGCCCACCAGACTTCCGCAGATGGTGGACACATATAACGTGCTGGCTCCACACATATAATGTGCTGGTTCAACACAGGCCAGCACGAACAACAAATCTCACAATCTCCCCCCTTTTTACCGAACACTCATTCTAACAGAACAAGGAATTCTTCTACACAAATAACAGGCTGTAGTATACAATATACTGACTGTAGCCCATCTGTTGTTATGCACAATTTGTCAGCGACCTGCTACCCCATCCATCAGTAGAAAGGGACCACCATAGGACCACCACTGACCAGACATTATTTGGATGTTGGATTATTCTCAGCACTGCACTGACACTGGCATGGTAGCGTGTATGGTGCTGATATAAGTATATCAGGTGCAGCAGCGCTGTGGTTATAAACACTGTGTATCTTACTGGCCACTTTTAGACACACCTTCCTTGTTGGTCCACGTTGTAGGTGTGCACATAGAGACTATAGCTCATCTTTTCATTTCCATCGTTTCCACCACCCAAATAAAATCTGATCAGCAATTGTTCTGTGGTGGTCCATTTCCATTAATGAATGGGATAGAGGGGGACTGACAAATTGTGCATAGCAACAGATGGGCTACAGACAGTAATTGTATACCTACAAAGTGACCTGTATGGTAGGTATACCAGATTAAATGGCCAATAAGTATAGCTACAAGGTAGGGTGTACCTAATAAACTGGGAACTCAGTGTAGATTTCACTCTTAAGACGTGACGCCCGACTGTTTTACATTCATAAAATGGTTGCAATAGGTTGGTGTGTACTATGTGAGCATATCAAAAAATATGCAACAGCTATGGCACAAGTGAAGCTGAATAGAACAGGACAAAATGAGAGAGAGGACATTTTCAAATGTCCTGCAGTGTGTTGCAAAAATAATACATCAAATAAGATTATGGAAGCACTGTCATGTTGGAGATACTAAAAAAGCTAACAAAGTGGATCTCTCCCAAAGAGCAAAAAGTATCTCTCTTGTGTGGCTACACATTAAATTGTGAAAAGCTATTGCTTGGGCAGCTCTCATTTCTCATGGACATTTTATGAACACACTGGAGAAAGACTGGTTATCCAAACTTCATTCTATTTCCAAAGTCCAAGTAACAGTGTAGATTGACCACCTTATCTCAACTCCATCTCCACTACTGATCACTTCTATTCAAATGACCAGCTGCAGAAAAGAAGCCATTATATTGTGTTGAGTGAAACAAAGGAAATGATGCAAGAGGAAGCAGGACTGTTCCTCTGGGCTTCTGTCCCACACAGATAAGCCAAGGATTTGCTAATTTTATAAGAAGAGAGGCGGGAAGCATGACGGCAAAGTTTCCGTCTTAGCAAACAAAAAATGAACCAGCCTCCCTGAGAAAAAGTGTTTCTGAATGCTCTCTTTCTCTGGGATTTGAACGCATGTGATTTGCCTTTCTGTTTATTCGCGCTATGGCTGCAAATGAAAACAATGGCATTTGGGAGATATTAAACGCTTTTGATTTTGGTAAGTCTCTGAAAAATATCTTGAATGAATTTACCTTTAGGTATTAAATAGGACATGCAATATCTTCAGTCTAGTTGTAAACGATATCTTCAAATCAAGTTTGTTTTTGGCAACATTTAAATCATTTTTGTTCATTCAGAGGAACTGATCCTGGCTTTCTGCTTATCAATGCTGGTTGGCCTGCTGATTGGCATCCTGATTTTCATCCTCCTAACGTGGATCTCCAGACACAGAGCCTCAGTGAGGATCAGCACCCGTCCCAATCGATCATCAGGAGCTGCTAGATCACACAATCTCCATGGCCAGCTAGGTCTTTACAGAAGCAATGGCTTTAACCTAAGCAGTCACAGCACAAGTAGAGCCACATTAAACCTTCAGAGACAGACATCCGTTGACCCCAACGAAGTGCTAGGACGCAGCCCCAGCTTTCAAGCATCCACCTTTCGTCCACCGCGGAAGAAGAGCAGTGGTGGAAAAGAAGATGAGAACCAAAGAGCTTTGCTTCCTGACACCACTGGTACTGACTCCGCTGTGACAGATCCTTTTAATATGGGCCAATCAGAGTCTTTCTGGTTAGGGAAAGGAAGTCTCAGAGGCTTCCTTCCTACACAGACTCCTCCACCTGCATATGACAGTGTTATTCATATCTTTCAAGAAACCTGCACCTGATTTCACATGTTCATTGGTGCCATTTTGTGTGTGCACATTCATGCTGGTGATGAAAAAGGCTATGTTCTATATTTCTGCAGGATGATGTTTAAGCATGAGGTTCCTCCTATCTTGGATGCAGGACTGAATGACTGTATATATTCTGTCGCATGTTTAAATGCAATGTAAACATTATGTATATATATAATAAATAAATAAAATAAAAAAATATATATATAATCATTGTTGCAACAAATAACTGTATGCAAAATGCTATAAAGAGGCCTAACATGTCGGATGAAAGAGAAATAAAAAATTATTTAATGACCACAGACATTCTACAACACAATACAATACCAGGCTAAATGTCTCGAGGTGGTGCCTACATCATCTGCACATTTCCAGCTGCTAGTCGGCATGCAGAACAAACATCATGTCTGCCGGATCTTTCCGTGTCCCTGACTGGGACATCTCATCAGCCTGGATAAGGTAAGAACACAGGGAACGGCCACTTCTTCTCAGTAGAGTTTCCCTGTTCACTGCAGCGTTCATTCCCAAATGTTCCCTCTACATGGGGTTGCCCGTCACGTGGTCCCACACGTCGTGTCGTCAGCGCGCGGGTTGCCTCTACCGCGTCTATCACGCCTCATGTATGGGTCGTGTGGTTTGGCTTGGGGTTTTTTTTTTTTCTTCTCTCGCTCCGGCTCGCTTCTTTCCTTCAGCGATTATTTCCCGTCCATTCCTATGTTTAATCGTCAGCGAGTATGGCTAACACCTGGCAACCCATTTAGGCGCATTGAAAGCGGGTTTTTGGGGAAGCGGTGAGTTTGGCTGTTGTAATTCATCGGGGATTTTGCAACAATACGCTACACACCTTCATGAAGCGCGGCGGATATTTTCCACGCGCGGTCTTTCACTCGGCGTTGACTAGCCAGCGTTTGAAATGCGCTCGGGTTAAACCGCTCCACCAAACGATAGGTAGCAGTTGTCGGCCGCAGATGAATGTATTTTTTTTTTTTTAAAGCGTTCGTTTATAACCGTTAATAACCGCTATGTAGCGCGTCTTGTTCGTGTCGCCGACAGCGTAGTGCACTCTACAACTGCTGTACATTCGGGCCTTACATGGTCGTCTGGTGTTTATAAATACACCAGATATACACCAGATGCCGACGGAATGGCGTGTCATGTCGGGCACTGTGTGGGAAAACCGGGAACGCTTTGGCAGCCTACGCGATTAGAGAAATGAAAGGGCACGCCGGGATGTCATTAAAATGCAGTGATCATCGCATCCCTGTTGCCATGACGGCTGTAAAGTAGAGTGCCCTCATCCTTCATCTGCTCTGCTCACACACACACACACTCACACACACACACACACACACTCTCACACACACACTCACTCACACACACTCACACACACACACACACTCTCACACACACACTCACTCACACACACACACACACACACACACACACACTCTCTCTCACACACACTCACACACACACTCACACACACACTCACTCACACACACTCACTCACACACACACTCACTCTCACACACACACTCACACACTCACTCACACACACTCACTCACACACACACACACACTCACACACACACTCTCGCACACACACTCTCGCACAGCCCGTGTTGTGCTCTCGACGCTTGTGGCCTTCCATTAAATCAGCCATAAAATGCCGAATGAAACCGGCGTGCTGTGAGAGCGGGTGAACCTTCACCGTCTCCGCTTCATACGTCGGGCATGTGTGTGTGTGGGGGTGGGTTTTTTTTTTTTCTCTCTTCTTCCAATAAATGTGATGCTGTCTAACCAAAAGTCTACATCACGGATGGCGTAAGCCTTTGTTCTAACCTCCTACTCACTCGCTCATTTTTCTTCTACAGACAACCCGGACTGCTGAGAAGACATCTTAAAGGACTGATGCCCTCCCTCCGAGAGACGTTTTTACTACATTTTTAAATAAAAGAAACCGTACAGCTGATGACATAGAGTATGATGGCCTGATAGCCCATAACGTTTAATCACAAATACGTCTCTGCCAGTAGGATAAGTGTAGACTCCTCAGGTCCTGCTACACATTTCTTAAATCAGCAACAAAATGGAAGAGTCTTTCAAATACGAAATCGGGACTAATAATGTCCAGGGACTATGAAGAGGTGAGTGCATTTTGCATGCTGCTTATATTTGACTAAAAATTGCCACAATGTTTTCTTGCACTGGTGCTTTCTTATAAGCTTATCATTAGACTTTAGCATATTGTATGTGAACATGTGTCAGTCAGAATGGGTGGGTTGAACCAATAAGGATACGATTAGATCTGATTAAAAGCCAGACCTAGGATTAATTCTTAGTTTGTCCAAAACTGTACCCTGTTCATTACATTAGATTAGATTAGATTCAGCTTTATTGTTATTGCACAGAGTACAAGTACAACGAAATGTAGCTAGCATCTAACCAGATGAGTATATACAGATCCAATGATGAATATGTACAATGCAATAGTAGTAAAGTGCAGCGTGATCAGATATATAGTGCACTCTTGGTAGTTTTGCCTATTTGTAGCCATGTGCGACAGTCTAGTGGAGAATCTCCAGTGCGCTCCTAAAGTCCCATGATGCACTGTTTAGGGTTAATGTCCAAATAATGTTTCCATGGACTATATATAATACATACAATATATATATATATATATATATATAATGTACATAATTATATTCAGTCAATGGATGTACCCTAGAAAGTACAAATTACCCATAATGCACTTTACTGTTTGTAGGGAATATGGAGTAGGACACTATTTTGGACACAGGGTCTGAGTGTCTGCCATGATGGATTTGCCAGTCTAAAAAAGTAAACAGTAACAATATTACTCTAAAGATCAATCATTATCAATACTTTTTTCTTCCCTTTCAAGTGAAGACCATCATTAAAAATGTTTTTTTTTAAATTCCTTTGGGGAACTCTTAGTTTTCTGCATTCCATCTAATATATTCTGCCATTTCAGAAACCTAAACCACCTTAGCTACATGTTTAAAATTGATCCCTAACTGAATTTTTAATTTTTTTTATTTTATAGTTTACAGTAATGGATCAAAAGGATAAATCTAAGTTTACTGTTAAACTAAAACCAGGATTAAATTATTGTTTACATGCAATCCTGATTATTTTAAAACAAGGTTAAGATTTAAGTTTGGCAAAACTGGATTAATGGATAAATTTTTATTTAATCAAGGTTAAAGCTTAATCTTGGTTGGTGCAACCCAATCTATATTAAATGTTGGACAACAGGCAACACAACTTTCCTCATTCCCCTCCTATGCAGCCTGGCAACTCAGTAGGGATGTTGGCGGCAGTGGAACATGGTCCTGTCCTCTGCAGTGACTCCAACATCCTCTGCCTCTCATGGAAAGGAAGGGTTCCCAAGAGTGAGAAGGAAAAGCCGGTGTGCAGGAAGCGCTACTATGAGGAAGGCTGGCTGGCCACTGGAAATGCGAGGGGCGTTGTTGGTGTGACTTTCACTTCCAGTCACTGCAGGAGGGACAGGAGTACTCCACAGAGGATTAATTTTAACTTAAGAGGGCACAACAGCGAGGTTTGCATTTCATTTTAAAGACGTGGCTTTGATATAGCTGCTTCTTTTTATTTTAGAAAATCGTGTATTGGCCATATAACAGTGACATATTGTAAAAGATGATTACTGCAACTACCAATTAAAGCTATAATGTAAAAGTTATCTGTGTCTATGCAGGTTGTCCTTGTTCGCTGGAATGAGCCGTTTCAGAAGCTTGCTACGTGTGACATGGAAGGGGGAATATTTGTGTGGATACAGTATGAGGGGCGATGGTCTGTGGAGCTGGTTAATGATCGGGGAGCTCAGGTACTGTATCACATTAATGCAATTACACTTTCAATCCTGAATTTAAAAACACCATAATTATATGTCCATGAAAATTGTATATATTATAAAATGTCACAAAATAAAATAAAAAATAGGAATAATTTAACATTTGGTCATTTTGGGCATTCACGGGTTTGGAATGCATTTATACATTTTCTGGTGTGTCTGTTAGGTAAGTGACTTCACCTGGTCCCATGATGGCACTCAGGCCCTGATTGCCTACAGAGATGGCTTTGTCTTGGTGGGCTCAGTCAGCGGGCAGAGACACTGGTCATCTGAGATTAACCTGGAGAGCCAAATCACATGTGGGATATGGACCCCTGATGACCAACAGGTAATCTATTACTCATATGACGTTTGAATCAGTCTGGTATCTGTTTGGTGTATGGAGATGATGAGGATACTTCACTGTATGCGCATAGGTGTTGTTCGGAACAGCAGATGGTCAGGTGATTGTAATGGACTGTCATGGTCGGATGCTTGCTCACGTCCTGCTGCATGAGTCGGATGGCATTGTAGGCATGTCCTGGAACTGCCCTAACTTCCTGGTGGAAGACAGCACTGAGAGTGATACAGACTCTGACGACAATGGCCCAAGTCAAGGTACCAGTCTGCCACATTTGATCTATAAATACATTGCATTCCATCAGTATTTTGCTGCTATTCCTAACCGTGGTCAGAGTATATAAGTATTGACATCACTGAACTGCTTGGCTGATTTGATCTGTTACTTCAGCTCACTGTGAAATTGTCTTTTCTTTGAAGCGCGTAACGTGAAGCCCCTCCTCACAGTTAGCTTCATATCCGGAGACATAAGTCTAATGAACAGCTACGATGACCTTTCACCCAACATTATCCACTCAGGACTAAAAGGTAAAAAGCCATGCAATGTCACAATTGTTATAATTTGTGCTAAACAACATTCTCCACTTGCAAAAATTTATGTGTTAGGATATGTCACCATGTATTTATGATAGATTGCTCCATGCAGCATAATTGCTCAAGCTGTTCTTATACAGATGTGGAGGTGCAGTGGTGCTCTCAGGGAGATTTGTTAGCCGTAGCTGGAATGGAGAGACATGGACTCACTTCTGACTCAGCCTGTGCCTCCTTAATGAGAAATGCCCTAGTCAAGTTCTACAATGTTCAAGGAGAACATATATATACATTGGAAACACCTGCCCAGGTTAACTCGCAAAGTTATTTGTCATTGAACATGTCATGATATATTGATCATTTATCAACTTCAGATCTTTGTTAAAGAAAACACAATTTTGAGCTTTAAAATGCATGACACATAAAATGCAGATAATATATACAACACAATTAAAAATATTCACTGCAAATGCTGTGGGGCTGTTCTTAATTTCAGAGGCCCATCACCACAATCTGCTGGGGCCACAGGGACTCGCGGTTGTTTCTGGCATGTGGGCCAGCGTTGTATGTTGTGCGAGTTGAGCACAGGGTGGCCAGCCTCCAGCTACTGTGTCAGCAGGGCATAGCCAGTGCCCTGAGAGAGGAGAGAGATGTGGGTAAACTGAACATGCCCTCCCTCCTCTGTTCATACGTTACCAGTGCATTTATCCCAACCATCAAGGTAAGTGATAATATACTGTATATATCTTCAGTAATAATTGTATATGAAGTAAAAATTGCAGCCTAGTACACAAAATTTATATATATATATATAGACAGTGTGTGTGTGTGTGTATATATGTGTGTGTGTATATATATATATATATATATAGAGTATACTATATCTCACAATTATGGGAATTATTTAAAGCAGCAGCAGGTAAGAATAATTCAATACTGATCTGTCTCTATCTACAGCCTCCTATTCCTGATCCAAACAACATTCGTGACTTTGTCAGCTACCCCACAGCGGGAAATGAGAGGTTGCACTGTACAATGAAGCGTGCCGAAGAGAATCCAGAAGCAGGAGGGCCTTGTTATACCCTGTATTTGGAGCACCTAGGAGGACTGGTGCCTATCCTCAAAGGCCGTCGTATCAGCAAACTGCGCCCAGAGTTTGTTATAATGGACCCTAAAATGGACAGTAAGACAGGTAGCGTTTACATCAGTAATAACCATTTTGTCTAGTATGTACTTAAAGGTCATAAATGTTATCTAATCATTCCAGATGTAGAAAAGGCAGCTTTTCCAAAGATAATATTAATTTTGTTATTGAATTTCAGATGAGGTCTGCGTAAATGGTATGTTATCCTACATGACTGACAGCTGCAACTGCTCTGACTCTAGTGACATTGAATTGAGTGATGAGTGGGTTGAAAGGAAGTCACCAAAGCTTTCTAGAGGAAACAGGTCTCCTAAACTCCCCAGGTAAATGGCTGTGTTTGCAATATTATCAAAAAATAATGAATGAGTATAATTCTCAGAGGCAGGATAATATAAAGTACTGTTTAAATAGTATTGTTTAATATTATTTCAGTATCCCAAGCGGTTATCAAATCTGCATATTCTGAACCGCCATAAGGACACCATCCGTGTTTAAGCTTATATGTTATAACATAAATATTCCCTCATCTTCATTCTGTTTAATTAACTAGAATCAATATGGAATCGAGAAAGTCTCCCAAGCTTGCCCAAACATCTCAAGAATTGTCCAGGTCTCCAAGATTACCAAAGAAAACTACTATACGGTCTCCAAGTCTCACTCGCAGGGAGTTTCCAGTAGATGGAATAAGTGAGGTAGTAAAATAAAGATTTTTGGAAACTGAATGAATTGTGTCCTTTTTTTGTTGTTGTATCATTTACTCTTTTAAACTTATATCTATGTTTGCCTTGCAGCATAATTATCTGGCTCAAGTCACCTCTAACATTTGGGGTACAAAGTTTAAGATTGTGGGACTTGCCTCATTTTTGCCTGCAAATTTGGGTGCAGGTATGAACGCTTTATATTACATATTACTCTATATTGTTAGGTTTGGTTTTTTGGTGTATTGCGCTGTACATAGTTCATTGTACAGTGTATCATTGATAGTATATCGCTCATTCTTTTGTCTTTATTATGTCTTCATTCTGTTACAGTTATCTACAAAACCAGTTTGTTGCACTTGCAACCACGTCAGATGACAATCTATCTACCAGAGGTCCGTAAAATTTCCCTGGACTTCATGAGTCTACCAGTCTTCAATCCCAATGTGTTCAGTGAAGATGAAGATGATTTACCAGGTAAACATTTATAGAATACACTTAATGTATGAAGAATTAATTGTCTGTGAGTATGCAGTATTAATCCTGTGGCACCATGATTTTCTTTTTAGTGATGGGCCCTTCAGGGGTGTCAAGTGATAATCCTCCCTGCACAGTTAATATTCCCATTGCTCCTATACATAGTCCTGCTCAAGCCATGTCACCCACACAGAGCATAGGACTTGTGCAGTCTCTCTTGGCCAATCAGAATATTCAGCTTGATGTCCTGACCAATCCCACGGCCACGGCAGCTGCAGCGGCAGCGGCGGCAGCGGCCAATTCGACAGTTACTGATCATAGTCCAGACAATGTGACAGCACAGTATACCGTGCCGACAAGATACTCTAGTCCTGGACAGGTCATCTTTAGTGGCCTAGAAATGAGTAACCTGAGTTTGAGTGGAACACTCCCACCACCGCCACATCATTTGCCACCACAACCTCATCAGCAACAACGTCAGCAACAACAGCAACAGGAAGATCATCATCAAACATCAAAACATCAGCAGCAGACGCAAACACAACAGCAGCATCTGAAGTTGCAACAGCACTCACAGCAACAGCACTCACAGCAACAGCACTCGCAGCAACAGCACTCGCAGCAACAGCACTCGCAGCAACAGCAACAGCACTCGCAGCAACAGCACTCGCAGCAGCACTCACAGCAACAGCACCAACCACCAATGCAGCAGCATCAACAGCATCTGCAGCACCAACAACAAATACAAACACAGCATCATCAACAAATTCAACAACACATCCAACAGCAGCACCAACAGCAAATGCAACAGCATCATCATCATCATCATCAAATGCAGCAGCAGCAACTGCAGCAACATCATCAAATGCAGCAACAACTGCAGCAACATCATCAGCACATGCAGCAGCAACAACTGCAACAGCAAGTACATCATCATCAGCAGCAAGTGCAACATCATCATCAGCAAATGCAACAGCAACAACATCAGATGCAGCTCCAGCATGAGCAAATGCAGCAGCAACAACAACAAATTCGCCAACAAATTCAAGAGATGAGACAGCAGCAGCAACAGCTTCAGCAGCAGCATCAACAAATGCAGCAGCAACATCAACAGATGCAAAGACAGCATCAACAAATGCAGCAGCAACTTAAGTTGCAAATATCCTTACCACCTCCTCCTTCAGGGTATGCTCCTATTTCCATGCATCAGCTTCAGATAATGGCTCCAATTCCTCACCCAGACCATCCACCAGAGAGAGCAGAGCAAACACACACTCTGAAAGTCCCCTCTAGACCACAATCGTTTATTGAAAATGACAACTCTCTTGAAATTCAAATGCGTAAAATGAACCCTCCACCGCCATACCCAGGCACAGTGGTGTCTGCAGCAGCAGCTGCGGCTTCTTCAGTCCAGCCAGGTCTAATGGGTAACAGTGAGAATGCTAACACACTGTCAGCAGACCCGTGCCTAACTAAGGATGAGTTCTCTCTTCACCCAGTGAGCATCCAGTACCCGACTCCTCTGGGTTATGAAAGGATCACAACTTTTGACAGCAGTGGAAATGTGGAGGAGGTGTGTCGTCCACGGAGACGTCTCATACGGATCCAGAATGCCTATGGCATGCAAGGAATGGGCAGTTCAGCTACACTGAAAGTCACCTCATCTGAAAACAAGAAGGTCCAGCTTCCTTATAGCTCAGCTACTCTCAGTCGCCTTTCAGTGCCTCGATACTCCATACCAAGTGGAGATCCACCACCATACCCAGACCCTGCTAACCAGATCAATGTCATTAGGAGTCCTACACAAAGAATTGACAGCAGTCTTATCCATGCTACTCTGCGACGGGATCGCAGAGAAAATTCTCTTAAAGTTCCTCAAATGGTGGATACAGCAAGGACTCTACCAACCAAATCTAAAGTTAACAGTGCCCTTGCACTTTCATACCAGCCCAGGATCCCCACAGCTTTGTACACTTGCACTCAATGCAGCAGTAACAGCAGCAGCACAAGTGTAAGTGTCAGTGGCGGCGGAAGCAACAGCAGTGGCATTGCAGGTGGGACCGTAGTGCGGCAGGATTTTCCCCCTGGCAAAGGGGCCCAACACAGTACTATAATTGTGCACTCCAAAAGTGCTTCAACTCTGGCCTCACAATCCTCTTACAACCTACTGAGTCCTGTTGACAATAGCAGAGATAGGACTGTGTATATCAACTCTGCCTTTACTGAAGATGAGACTCTGAATCAGCAGTGCCATTTGGAAAAATCAATGCGCCATTTAACGCTTGGGGATGTCAGTTTAACAGTAAAACGGCCAACACCTTACCAGTGGGATTCTCCTGCTTCAGACCAAATGTGGATGCCCCAGGATCAAAATATGTTGACTACCCCAGCAGGACCTCACAAACCACCCCATATCTTACTTAGCCAAGCACAACACTTAGACATAACCCGACTACCTTTTGTCCTCTCAACAAAACCTTCCTCCAGTCCCAGTACTATGACCCTGCCGTCAACTTATCAGATTTCTCTTTCACCCTTTCCCCCTGGTGTGGGCCATAGTGGACCTCAGTTCCAGTCACTGCAAAGTGCTCCACAGTCGTGTGGCCCTAGTGACATGGTAACATCAATTCCATTTAGCCAACAGGATCCAGCTCTTGTTCTGCCCCCTGGTTATGCAAATAATCTGGCCAGTCTACCCTGTTGCCCACTCCCACCCATGTATCCTGGGGCCAGCTCATGCACCAACCTTCAGCTTCATCCAATGGCCTTACATCCCTGGAACACTTACAGTGCTTGCCCTCCCATACAGGACCACTCAACAACTTTACCAAGTAAAATGCATCAGGGTCTGGAGAAGCCCGTTCTCTCACCCCCACCACCACCTCCTCCACCACCACCACCACCCAAACACGCTAAACACCAATAATATGTGATTAGTAGTGGTCCTATCTGTGGTGGTCCCTTTCCATTGATGAAAAGTGTATATAAATATAAATATAAATATAAATATGCAGTACGAGTACAGCTACATATCCAAAAGACGCCTTCATTCTGTGAGACTTCATTCCAGAAGTGAGAATGTCCATTTTAAGTGAAAGGAAACTTGAATGGAAACACCAGGCCCAAATAGCCAAATAAAAGTTTTACACTTAAAAAGTCAGAAGAACAAAAAAGTTTAAAAAGCTATTTTCAGAGTAAAATGGAGGCTCTCTAAATCCACAGGTAAACTGGTGTACACTACCTGGCCTGTCTTTGCCCGTGCCCTTCAGCTCGGTGAACTTCTGGATCAGACTCCCGACGCCGATGTTCTCCACGTTCTGCTTGAACTCCTCATGAACCTGAGCGCAGAGAAGAAAAATCAACCATAACAGTTTAAAACAACTGACGAAACTAAATCACGACAGAAAGATTACCTGTCCCACTTGGACGTGCGTGTCCTCTATGGAGTGCGAAAAGGCTTTGATCAGCTGCTTCATCTTCCGCAAGTGCTCCTCCTCGATGTCCTGGAACTTCTGCATGTAGGAGAGAGGAAAGTGGTAAGAAAACGAGACGCGTTCTAAAGGAGGTCTACGAAGTCAAAGACAAAACTGGCTCTGAAGAGTTCATGAAGGGAAAAAACAATAATCCTTCTTTTTAGTTAGCTCTTATTCGAGCTTACTGATTGGATGATAGCAGCCATGTTCCAATATAATCCAATATATTATCCAGGGGATAATAAAAAAAAATCAGTTCTCTTCAGAATGCAAGTTTTACTAATGATGTAACATTACAACATTTTCAATTGAATTCAATTCTATCTGTGTCATGCTTTTAATAATAATAGACATCATCACAAAGCAGATTTACAGAAATACGGACGTAGAGCCCTAATGAGAAAGCCAGAGGCGACAGTGGCAAGGACAAACTCCCTGAGACGACATGAGGAAGAACCCTTCAGAGGAACCCATTCTGTTCTGGGTGACACCCGATAGTGGGGTTATGATTTCACGTTTGATATCAGGCCAAGCCAGTTGTGTAGCTGAGAAACAATCCAGTTTGATGCATCAATCATGAGAAAGTTATGGATGGAGTTCCATTGTTTGGCAAGGCTTACAAGCTTGCACAGTACTAGGAGATCCATTATTTACCAAGCAAAAAATAAAATAGAATAACCAGTGTCTAAATACAGCTCTCTGACACTTTATATATACACACACACACATCTGTACTACTATACTTGTGAGAACTTCCATTGACATAATGATAACTGTAGGTAATTAATACCAAGCCTACACCGAACCCTAAACCTAACCTTTACCTCAGTAACCAAAAGCAAATCTTTTGGCTCTTTTTTTTTCTTATTTTAAATAAAAGTTGCAGTTTTTCTAGTGAGGACCAGCCAAATGTCCTCACACAAGAGCAAAGAGTCACATGTTCCTGTCCTTGTGGGGACCTGTGTTGGTCCTCACTAAGATAAGAAAGCAAACACCCACCCACACATTTTCCTGCTCTCCCCACTAACCCGACTTGGTTCTGTGCAGTTTTTTCTTTTCGTCCTCACAGAACCGTGTTCATTTTTACCCTGTCATGATGATTTTATGATGTACTGCATCATCGGCATGGAACGAGACATCCTGCGGCTCACCTGGTTCTGGTTATAACACCAGCCATCTGGGACCTTCTTTAAAAAGAGAACATTCATAGGCTCCTGAGAGATGAGGTTCTTTAACTAGAACTTAAATGAAATCTAGGGGAAAGATCAAAGGGGCTTCTGGGGAGAAGGAGTTTTTTGGGAGAAAAATGTACTCCAACTAGTTTTAGAAAGGGTCTGTAGAAATTGTAGCTTTAAAGGGTTTATGGCCACAGTGGTTTTAAAGGGGGTCACTGGGGGAAGGGTAGTTTTAAAGGGGGTCACTGGGGGAAGGGTTAGGGTTAGGGTTAGGGTTAGGGTTAGGGTTAGGGTTAGGGTTAGGGTTAGGGTT
>JAOUQW010000002.1:12701324-12720652 GCA_028565825.1 Olivaichthys viedmensis | reverse complement strand
ACCCACATTCCATATATGATAAAAAGTAAAAAATGCAAAAAGTGGAGATACATGTTTTTCATTGGACAGCGACAATACATATACCCATGAAACAGTAAGAAGTCCCTAATGGCCTTGAAAAATTAATTTGCATTTGAGAGGTCCATTGTTAAATTTTTTAACAAAATGTAATTACGACAGTTGTGTGTGACGCTGCAGTCTCTGTTGTTGTCTGTTGTTTTATCAATGTTGCCTCTTACACAAATAAAAGAACGATTCAGTCCCCATGCTGCCGAGCATTCAAGCTTCATTTTTGCTAAACTGGTCCAGTAAGCACTGGTCAGGCAGATATATTTGTTGGCTTGCCCTGTTTCACTCCTGCGGGCATAACAGTGCCATGTTTACACAACCACATGTCATGATCTTCTTACTTTATATTAGCATTTTTGTTCTATTTCAACATTGCTTATAATTAGATTTTATTGGAAATTAAAGATGCTATAGTGCTATAGAAAGAGGTGCAATACACCTTCTTCATTATCATCTTCTCTTCTTCTTTTTTCTTCTTCTCCATTTCTTCCTCCTCCACCACCTTTTTCCTCTTCTCCTCATCCCTCTTCTTCTCCACCGTCTTCCTCTTCTACTCCCCTGCTTCTTCTCTTCCTCTTTTTTCTTCTTTATATTCTCCTTATCCTACTTCAGCATCTCCTCCTCCTCTCCCTTTTCTACTAATCCTCTTCCTCCTCCTTCTTCTGTTTCTCCTCCACCTCCTTCTTCTCTTCCTTCTTTTTCTTCTTCTTTTCTCCTCCGTCTGCCACTTTTCTTGATCTCATTCTTTTCCTCCCTTTTCTTCTCCTCCTCCTCCTTCATTTTCATCTTCTCCTGCTTCATTACCATCATCATCAACTAATATTTTCAAGGGATGTAACTGACATTTAATGAAATGATCAAAAACCTGAAAGACCAAACACTGTGAGGCGAGAGTTTGTTTTGCTCTCCTGTGAAGTTTGAGAAATGTCACTTACATTCTGCTTCTAAGATATATCTGGAAGCCACATTATTGTTGGCTGTAGAGAACTTCATGGTACTTTATGTATGCTGTATATATGTATATAGACAAAATGCATGCATATATTAAACCTAAACTCATTTTTATTATATATATATTTAAATGACCAGGTTTTATTGGGAAATCTGACATGGCAGACCTTTATAAACCCTCCCTGTTTCTGTTTGGCTGGCGTGAAATGCCTTACCGAAAAAAGCTGACAGGATGAAAAGTCTCTGAGCATTTACAACGATCTTGTGTTTCCCAGACATAGCATGTCTGATGCTAACCCTGTGCTCTGGCCAGCATTTTACTGAGTCTGTGTGTTTGCCAGCGTCTCCTTGTCAAGTCGAATCTTGTAGCTTTGATTCGTTTGGACACAACGCTTTGGAGGAATTTTTACTGTTGAAAAGAAGTTACTCTGACTCCTACGTGCTCGTGCACACACAGACTGTAAGAAGACATGTTTGAGGGGGAACCTGTTAGAAATAGAATAGAAAGCTCCTTTATTGTCACATATACACATACAAGTACAGTACAGGGAAATTGATTCTTCGCATATCGGTAAGCTGGAGTCAGAGCACAGGGTCAGCCATGATACAGCACCCCTGGAGCAAGGAGGGTTAAGGGCCTTGCTCAAGGGCCCAACAGTAGCAGCTTGGCAGAGCTGAGGCTTGAACCCACGACCGTCTGAGCAGTAGTCCAGTGCCCTAACCACTAAGCCACCACATGCTGTTAGCATGGCAATTCATTTTTTCACCTGACGTGATGATTCATGCTCTTCTTTAAAAAAAAAAACTGGACATGGGACGGTTTTCACAAAACATTTTAAATGTGAGAACAGTTTATGGTGAAAAATAGACCTCCATAATGTAAAATGCTTTGTCAATATTATAAAATTTGTGTGGATTTCAAATAAGCTCCTCCATCGATTTTATAATACGTAGTATAATTGCAGATGTTTCATATACAATAATGCGTTTTATCTAGTTATTATATGGAAAGCAATGCAAAATGATATTTTGTGAGGACTAAGGAGTGAAAGTGTAGAACCATCTCCATGGTTTAGGAGGCTAAAAATGTTTGTATGATACCCAACTTGAGTGTTATATTAATCATCCAGATCATTTTGAATGTAAAAAACAAGATAGAAATGTGATAGAACAGTTGGACTCGATCAGACCCATCTGAGAACTGTCCTTATGGGCATGGTCTAATATTCTTGATTGACAGCCTGGATAATTAGGGAAAGCTTTCACTCGCTAGGTTAGCTTTCTCTCTCAAGGTTAGCTTTCACTCTCAAGGTTAGCTTTCACTTTCCAGGTTAGCGTTCACTCTCAAGGTTATCTTTCACTCTCCAGGTTAGCTTTCACTCACCAGGTTAGCTTTCACTCTCCAGGTTAGCTTTCACTCGCCAGGTTAGCTTTCACTCACCAGGTTAGCTTTCACTCTCCAGGTTAGCTTTCACTCTCAAGGTTAGCTTTCACTCTCCAGGTTAGCTTTCACTCTCAAGGTTAGCTTTCACTCTCAAGGTTAGCTTTCACTCACTAGTTTAGCTTTCACTCTCAAGGTTAGCTTTCACTCTCAAGGTTAGCTTTCACTCTCAAGGTTAGCTTTCACTCACTAGTTTAGCTTTCACTCACTAGTTTAGCTTTCACTCTCCAGGTTAGCTTTCACTCTCCAGGTTAGCTTTCACTCTCAAGGTTAGCTTTTACTCACTAGTTTAGGTTTCACTCTCAAGGTTAGCTTTCACTCTCAATGTTAGCTTTCACTCTCCAGGTTAGCTTTCACTCACTAGTTTAGGTTTCACTCTCAAGGTTAGCTTTCACTCTCCAGGTTAGCTTTCACTCTCTAGTTTAGCTTTCACTCTCAAGGTTAGCTTTCACTCTCCAGGTTAGCTTTCACTCGCCAGGTTAGCTTTCACTCTCCAGGTTAGCTTTCACTCACTAGTTTAGGTTTCACTCGCTAGTTTAGCTTTCACTCGCTAGGTTAAATTTCACCTCACTAGGTTAGCTTTCACTCTCCAAGTTAGTTAGACCCGTAGAGATGGTTCAAGTGTGAACACTGTTTTGATAAAAGTTGTGTGGGCGGGATGAGCGTCATCAGCCTTGTGATTGTTGAGGGTGAAGGTTACTCGATCTTTACCCTGTAATGATAATCAGTATTTAGAAAATGACCACTAGGTGTCAGCAGTGTTATCAGAGGTAAAGGAGAGTAGGAAGGGGGACAAAGGGAAGAAGAAAACAAGAAGCATGGCGGTGCATGTATGAAAAAAGCAGTCAATAAAAGTTATGCATTAGTACAAACCAAACGTCTCTTCAGTTCAAGCCAACAAACACGATATGGGGAGAAAGGGTGGTGAAGTTCATGTAGACATTAGAAAGTCACCAATTATTCAGACGTTATCCAGCAGATTGTGGCCAGACGACCAACATTAACCTGATTAGAAAGAAATCACGGATTTGGTTTTCCTGGGACTTGAGCACAATCATCGAGGACTATATATAGATTTCTGGAGCACTATATGAGGTCCTGCTTCTGAGCCGTGATTATTCTGATTGCGTGTCTGGTTTTGACGTCTGTCTGATTTTCTGTATTTTTGCCCTTTGGACTGAGTTTTGGATTTGTTTTCCTGCATTTATTTCCACTGTGTTTCGTCAGGCAATGTCAGGTGGCTAACATTACTACCTAACTAGCTCACCTGCTTGCTAACCAGTTGGCTAGATTACAGTAAGTTAGCTAGCTAGCATGCTAATACAGTTAACTAGTGAGTTACACGACAGACACATATTAACTGTTAGATAACATTTAAATGCTTTAGCTGGCAAACATCAATATTTTAGAGTTTTTCTCAGTTCGCCTTACTCATTCGCGGCACTTGGCTTATCACACAGCAATGCATCATGGAATTAAAAACAAGATATCTAGCACATTATTTAGCTAACAGCATGGTCGACGCAGCGTTTTTACTCTACGATAGCTGGGTGTGGGGGAGGGGGGAGGTGAAACATGACGTGAAATGATTGGTCATTATTTATCTTTTATCCCGCCCGCGAATCTACAGTGACGTAATCAAAAAATCAGAGGCCGTTTAGAGGTCGGGAAACAGTCGCTGCACTTTAGTGAAAGATTACGGACAAAGTAGAATTTAGTCTTTTAAGTGATCAGTGCAGACGAATCGTCTCCAATCCGATCAAAGACACGAGCTAACGAGGTAAAAAAAAAAAAGAAAAGGTCAGTTTTGATTTTAGGTTGTCTTTAAAACCTCCCTAGAGGAATCATATTGAGCCAAACGTGGAAACAAGTAGCTCTTACGAGGTGTTTTTAAGAGTACACTAACAAGATCTACTAGGCATTATGGCAGCGTGAGATTTTTTCAAAAGTGTCTCGGCCGTGTCCAGAAATCATAAATCCAGCTTGAAACAAACAAGTTTCTTACTTCATGCTGAAAGTATGCATGCAAAATCAGTCTTGGAGGCAAGAAAATTCTGAAAGTCTAAAATCCGCCAAAAAAAAAAAAAAAAAAAGCCTTTGAACATCCTCACTTTCTTTAATATGCGTGACAGACCTCAATGTGCTTTCAGTTAAGTGACTGAAAATGTAATTGATAGTCATTTTGGCCAGAAGACTGATGAAAGCCGTAAGCTCTGAAGCCCAGAGCTAACCGTTTCACAGAGGAATGTGCTCGCACATGTGTGTCTTGTTAGACGGAGATCCGTGTTTGGAGAGAAGAGCATGTGTACGAGTTGCAGAACTCTGATAGATGGGGACAGTGTTTGTGTGTGCTGAACCACACGGCAATCAGAGCAAAAATCATCAAACACTTCAGAACATGGACAGATATATTTTGTGATTTAAGAGGCTTTTTGCATGAGACTTACTGGCTTTGACTACAGGTGCTCACCTGCTGGAAAAAAAGACGTCATTGGGCGGCTTAAAAAGTTTTCAAATCATAGGTTCAGTATTTCAGACGTACATTCAGCCACTTGCTAATTTACTTGACGAATAGGATTTGTTGTAAAATTTTCTGTGTACCAGTCTTTACTTCCCAACCATCAACAATAATTGTAAAATTCACATTTATATGTACTATAAATGTCTACATACTATAAATGTCTATTAATTAATTAATTAATTAATCTACAATATATCTGCTAATTTGCAATAAAAGTCTGGTATTTAATGTCGTCCTCTTTGAAAATTAGATGTAAGCAGATACGGTGATGTACTGAAACCCGTCATATTGGGTTGGAATGTAAATATATCAAATCCTTTCAGTCCTAGTTCTATTATTAAAAAAATTGTATTTTATACCAATAAAAACTAAATAAAAGTATCCAGTTTAAAAGATGAAAATTGATCAAAGTGGTGGATATTCGAAAAAACTAATCTTTTGTGCTGCAATATTTAGTGATAGTGTGCTTCTAGTGTGCTTTTCAGTGCATGTCTTATGGCCCTGCTGTCTCTTTAAGGAAGCTTCAGCTAGTTCAGAATGCAGCAGCCCGCATCCTCACCAGGAAAAGAAAGTCCGAGCACATTACCCCAGTTCTATTCAAGCTACACTGGATGCCTATTAAGTTCCACATAGACCACAAAGTCCTACTTATGATGTTTAAAGCTCTAAATGGTTTTAGCTCCGGCGTATCTTGCTGATCTTCTGAAGCAGTATAGCCCATCCCGAGCCCTTCACTCAGCTGAGGCAGGTCTATTGTTAATCCCGAGCATCACTCACAGCTCAGCCGGTGGAACATGTTTTTCTTATAATCACCCCTAAACTCTGGAACAGTGCTCCAGAGAACGTTAGGAACGCTCTATAGCTCTACAGGTGTTTTAAAATCCAGATTAAATACACACTTGTTTAATTTAGTTTATTCTTAGCTTTTGTCTTGGTAAGTAGACTTTTTATGATTTCTAGTACTAACACTATATTTATAGTCAATAAAATTACTGATTGTACATTGGTTCTTTAATGTCCTTTACCATAAATACTTTGTTCTGACTCTCTGATATTTTCTAATAAAAAGATCCCAGGAAACAATGTTTCTAAACAGCGAGCTTTCCTGAGCATCCACACAACTTTCCAAATCCCTTGTGAATGGAACTTACTCTTTCATCCCTGGATAATGTACAATCTTAATGCAACTGCTGACAAAATGCCACGATCGACTGTTATTATGGTCAATTCCAAAGATTTCTTGAAACAGAACAGAGGCAGCTTGTTTCTAGGTCAATGGCCTCCAGTGTTTTCGACGAAGACACATTGTGGACGAGTCTTTTTGCAAAATATAAGAAAAAGAACACAACTGACTAAAAGTCCTAGAGAATAAAGTGTAAAATATAAAAAAAATATATGTATATATTCTGTGTATATATCCTTATTTGTTGGTGTTTTTGTGAAGTCTTGCGCTACATTTCTGGCCTGTTACGTTGTTCTATCTATCTTTTAGTTTCCCAAGTTTAAGTCCTGCCTCGTGTAGTTTCTGGTTTTGACCTTAGCTTGCCTATCTGGATAATGATAATGAACGTGCCGATGTTGAACTTGTCTGTTTGTGCCTTCACTATGGTTATGGATTTTTTTTTTAACTGTAAGCTATTGATGCATGCCTACTAAAGCATTTTAATTTAAATTTTTTAAAAACTGTAATAGGTTTCTGTCCTGTAGCTCACTTGTTAACTGTATTAGCCTGCTAGCTAGCTAGCTTACTGTAATCTAACTGGTAAGAAAGCTATAGTTAGCTTTTTTTTTTAGTGATGTTTGTAATACATCAGGGCCGTGGTGGCTCAGTGGTTAGTGCACTGGGCTACTGATCAGAAGGTGGTGGGTTCGAGCCTCAGCTCTCCCAAGCTGCCACTGTTGGGCCCTTGAGCAAGGCCCTTAACCCTCCCTGCTCCAGGGGCGCTGTATCATGGCCGACCCTGACCTCTGACCCCAGCTTACCAACATGCTGGAATATGAAGAATCAATTTCACTGTATTGTACTTGTACATGTGACAATAAAGGCGCTTTCTATTCTAGAAGAGAGATTGATCGAAAGTGTATCGAAACATGGTGCTGGATTTTCAATGTGCTCTCAGACTTTTCGACCCCACTGTACATTCACTGATTTGTCATTTAAGACTATGTTTATGTTTCCTACTCTATTTGCACTACATGCTCCTTAAAACATTTCCAAACATAGCCATACCATATAGTATGACTGTACACCACTAGGATGGACAGTTTGGGGTACACACCCCTCGACTCGGGGCCTGTTAATTAGCTGGATCAGGTGTGTTAAGAACAGGGAAAGCAGCAGGGCACGGGGTACTCCGTGTCTGTGTCCGGCACACTACTCCCTACAAATCGCTGAATGCATTATGGGTGCTCAGCTCGGCTGCATCATTGGGACATTAATCTACTACAGTGCATTAAGGGATTTCATGAGTGTGCTGGATATTCTGCATTAGGCTGTATAACGACTTATAAATAGTGCACTATATTGTGAATAGGGTGTGGTTCGGGCATAGTACTGAACCAGGGTTGGGAGGCTTACTTTACTTTGCTGAAGGTCACACCTTTCACCTGAAATTAATTACTGAACCAATGCGGTGATGTCGTTTCCGACCTGGGTGTCTGCAGCGACAGTGGAGCGAAAGAGGCGGGGTTTTCCGAAATGCGGGTGGGGAAAGAAAAAAACACCGGGGTGTTGATTATTTGCGCACCTTCAATGTGGTGTAGTTCAGCTCCGACTGGCTGTAGCGGTAAACGGAGCTCTGTGTCTTGACACTAAAACGACACGGCAATATGGATTCAAGCAGTGATCAGGGTACAGGTATGCAAACTGTGGTTTTTTTTTTTTTTTTTTTTTTTTTTTTTTTTTTTTTTTTTTTTTTTTTTTTTCCCCTCATAAAAATGTTGTCCAGTGCTGAATACCATTCCTTTATTTATAAGACCAAGTTAAACTAGTACTGGGGAACTTAAAAAAAAAAAAAAAAAAAAAAAAAGTCAGGACTGGGGTACATGACTTTATTTATTTATTTATTTATTTATTTATTTATTTTTCTCTCTCCTGTGCGACATTATGACTTCACAACACTTCATGACGTGTCAGCTTGCTCCACACCGTCGGACATGGCTCCATCAAAGATAAACCGACAACAGCTGTTAACTTTAATTGCGATGGCATCCATAAACTTCAGCTCAATGATATGCTATTCAATATTGGGCCCGTTCTTTCCACCTGAGGTAAGGACGCCTGTATAATTACTTTTGCATCATGTAAAACAAATCTCTGTGAATTAGACAACAGGTTGCAGGCGTGACTGTTATGAAAGGCTTTGGCATGAACTGCATTTCACGTAGGCAGAGAAGAAAGGAGTGAGCCAAGCAGTGATCGGTTTAATATTCGGATGCTATGCCTTCTTCACTTTGGTGGGATCACTGATCTTGGGTAAATATGTAAGTTGTTCCCCATTTTCAATTACACAGAGATTTACAGATGGGTTTGTTTGTTTTTTCACTTTATTGCGCTCTTTGTTTTGTGTAGTCATGAACATGGTGTTATTAGGTACAACTACCTTGTAGTTGCATACATTGTCCATTTTAACAGGAACATCTACCATATATGCCACTTTGTACATATACAATTAATGATAGTAGCCCATTCTGTTACTCTGGACAGTTTGTCAGCCTCTCTCTACCCAGTCCATCAGTGTAAAGGGACCACTATAGGACCACAGCTGACCAGATATTATTTGGGTGTTGGACCATTCTCAGCACAGTAGTGACACTGACGTGGGAGTGTGAGGTCCTGGAAAGAGTGTATCAAACTTATCAAATGCATCAGCATAAATTTTTTTATTAAAAAAAAATAATAATTCTATACTTACTGGCCACGTTTACACACTTAATATGTTGGTCTAACTTTTAGGGGTATAGTTATAGACTATAGCTCATCTTTTTTGCATAAAACAATTTGTGTTAATCGTCCTCTAGCCCTTCATCAGTGTCAGTTTCTGACCACAGGGCTGTTGTTGGCTGGATGTTTTTGATTGGTGGACTGTTCTCAAGTGACATTGAGGTGTTTTGAGAAAACCAGCAGCTCTGCTCTACCTGATAAACTCATACCAGCGCCACATGCCAATACCATGTCAGTGTCACTGCTGTGCTGAGAATGGTTCAACACCCAAATAAAACCTGGTCAGTGGTGGTCCTATGGTGTTCCCTTTACACTGACGGATAGGGTAGAGAGGGACTGACAAATTGTGCATAGCAACAGTTAGTAACTGTATGTCTACAAAGTGTGGTGTAGCTACAATGTGTGTACCTAATAAGCTGGCAACTGAGTGTATCTCCACTTTTTGCGTTTTTTACTTTTTATCTTATATGGCATGTGGGCAAAAACCTCCATCTACCCCACAGCAGTTAACATCTAAATGACCTAAAAAGCTGCCAAATCACACCGTGGATTTCGGATTTACTGTGTATGATTCTTGATTAGAAAAAGTGTTTTTTCGTATTCCTGAAAAATTGGAATTTTGGAGATGCATGTTTTTCATTGTACGGTGACGATATGTGTGTGTGGCTTGTATGTGGTTGCATGTATGTTTTAAATGCTCTTGCAGTGATTTGCAAAGTTAAATTCCTTTTGAATTTAAGTTTATACATTTGGTGAAATAAAGAGCTTGTGATTTAAGATGCAACTGGTTTATAGCCATGGATTGTATTTCCACTGTAGATTGTCGAAATCGGGGCTAAATGTATGATAACTGCAGGACTGTTCATTTCAGGCGTATGTACTGTAGTCTTTGGGTGAGTACTGGCTTCTTCACATTCGTTCTGTATCTTTATTATTACTCAACATCAGCATGATTACTGTTGATCACAATTGGGTGAAATAATTTTTAGACACAATGTAAGATGGTAACGTATCACGTTAACATTGCCGATGTCATTCGAAATCTTTGGTTTTATCTTTCTTTCTAATAAATGCACAGCTTCCTAGACAGAGCTCCTGATGGAACCATCTTCGTAGTACTCTGTTTTGTCATACGCTCTGTAAATGCAGTGGGCTTTGCTGCTGCTGTAACATCCTCTTTTGCCGTGTCAGCAAAAGTGTTTCCTCACAGTGTAGCAACAATTCTGGTGAGTTTTGGTCAACACTTGTTTTCCAAAGCAGCCTTGGTATTTGGAGGATAACTGTGCACTGTGTTGCACAAACAATAGTGCCATTAAGGCTAAAGTTACTCCCATCCCATGCATCCCATAGACAAGACTTGTAAGGTCCTCATGAGATCAAACCATGAGAGGTTAAAACAGTGCATCACTTTTCCTTTTATTACAACTTGTCATTCTGTTCTTTTTATTTTTTATTTTTTATTAATAATACTTCCCAATGAATCTTCTTTTTACAGGGTTTTATTGAGGTTTTTACAGGATTGGGACTCATCCTGGGGCCTCCATTGGGTGGATGGATGTATCAGTCGTTTGGATATGAAATTCCATTCGTTGCTTTGGGAAGTCTTCTGTTTTTGACCGTCCCCTTAAACATGTGGATTTTACCCAACTTTGGTTGGTGAAACGTTTTATGAATGATCCTACTTTGTGAGGTCTATCACTCCTCAGAGAATTGCAGTGTTTCAGCATTTTCTTTAACGTGATCGTAACAAACAGTGCTGAGTAATAATCACTTCAAGCTGGAAGTAAATAAGTACAAACATTAAGCTTTTAGCCTGTTTCTCTCTCACTGCTCAAATACTTTTTCTCATGAAGATATGACACATGTATGTTAACATAAATAATATTAATAATAATAACAATAATAATCATCATTATCTGTGCAGAAATAACTATGCCTGTGCTATATTCCATACTCAGATGCCGTTGCCTCACAAGGCTCCTTCTTCAGGCTGTGCTCACAAGTAAAGATGATGCTCATTTGCTTTGTGGTGTTCACACTCAGCTCAGGAATTGGCTTCCTGGATGCAACATTGTCAATATTTGCCATGGAAAAGGTAGTAAACAATTTTACTCAAAAAGCTTCCTCAGTCAGTATGAAGGCACTCTTATTCTTCATATAGCCTTATTCTGTAGTTAAATACACCTGATATAACTTTTTTTTTCTTCTGTGAGTAGTTTGGCCTGAGCGCTGGATCTGTGGGGCTACTCATGATCGCGGTGTCATTACCCTATGGTGCTGCGTCCCCCATCTTTGGTATAATCAGCGATAAGCATCCGGTAAGCCAGTCTTATCTTTAAAGATGGGTGGCTCATCAGTTAAGATTGTGAGTTCAAATCCCAAAACTACTGTTGAGCTCTTGAGCAATGCCCCTTATTATTATTATTATTATTATTATTATTATTATTATTAATAGTAGTAGTAATTGACTCTTTTTGGAATGGTTTATATGGATGTTGACTTTTTTAAATATATTTTTGAATGAATGCTTTAATGCAGTGAGGCAGTGGCATTGGTTGATTTTCAATTTTTTTGTGCAGTTTATAAGGAGGTGGATGATGGTGTTAGGAGGATTGGCCACAGCAGTTAGCTTTTTTTTGCTCGGTCCTCTTCCTGTCTTTCATATTGAGAGGTAGGCCTATAAACCTGGGGCAACTGCTTTTACTTTGTAATGGGACCTTAATTATTCATTATTGACTGAATGATGTGATATATTTTTTGTTTCTTTAGTGATCTTTGGCTTACAGTTGTCATGCTGGTGGTCATTGGGTTTTCTCTATGCATGACTTGCATCCCCACCTTCACCGAGATGCTTATCTGTGCACAGTAAGGGACTATCCTATAACACCAATCCAGGGACTTTTGCTTTTAAAATTTTGCGAGGATTCCAAAGTGAAAGCATGCAAGTGCACAAAAATAATCAGATTTATAAAACCCTGCCAATGTCGTCTCCGTGCGCACAATCCCTTTTATAAATCCCAACCTTCGTAAGATTGTGTGCACAAGCTTTAGGTCTCACCCCGTCTCCTCACATAAATAACTCAATGGTGCTTAATGGGCCAGTTTTGTTTATTCATGATCTCGTGTGCAAATAAAAAGGGCTACAATGCTCAGGGTATCCGTTTGTAGAAACGCTGGCGGGACTAAAGCGAAAAAGAGGAAGTTTTCAGAATGGAAATAGTCTTTTACGCTACTATTAGATAAAATGAGGGGATCTTGCAACCACGTTAATCAGAGCCAATAGCTCATCCCAGATCACATGCATATTAATAAAGTGATGATTTCAGTTAACCAAAGCAAAGTTATTCTCAGACAGTGTCTTTTTTGCAACGTGGATGCAGTAGATTGTGTCGCTTACGTTTGGGAAAACCGGCGATCGCTGCATATTGGCTTTTAAGTTGGCCTGTTCATCCTGAGTGTAAGGAAACTTAACGTATCCTAATTGTGCCGTGGCAAATATAACTAGTTAACCAGTACATGCAAAGGTATGGGGATTGTGTGATTGCATTTTACATTACATTCATTTATTTGGATGCTTTTTTTAATCCAGAAACTTGCGATTAAGACAGGATTCATTCCAAGCAACCGATTTCTCCTCAGTGATCTCTCAATCGTTTGAAAAAACTGCTCATAACCCAGTCATCATGAGACAAAAAAAAATCCTTGCAGTCTTTAAAAATACACTCCTTGTTTAGCCTGCCATTGGCAATGTGCTTAAAAAGTGCAAATACGTTCATTGCCACTTGTTCTGCAACATTTAATACACCATTTTTATAGCCTGAATTCATAACTTTATAGCTTTACACGTATTAACAATGAATTACACCTGGGTGTCGATTAACTCCAATTGGAGCACTTAACTCTTTTCATAGTGTTATATTTGATCATGACTGGTGAAGCATTCTGTTGGTTATTATTTTGCCACTGGAGTCGCTAATCGCACACAGCAGTAAGTGTGCGTACGCATGGCACATTTCTATTCTACAAGTTTGCTTTTGTTACAAATCCCGATGTGTGCGTGGGAAATGACGTACGCACTTTTTGAGGCCCATTTTGTGCGAACGCAATGTTTATGAACGAGGTCTCTGTTATGTGCCTAAACATACCTACAGTACAAATAAACCAACCAAAAGACTAATGCGGTGTGCGTAAAACCAAGTTTGCTTTTAATTACTGTTATTTAACCATTCATTTTAACTGAATCATAATTTGAATTTAGTTGACCCCAAATTACATTATTATTACACATTGCATTACAGTGAGAATGGCTTTGAGGAGGGATTAAGCACGCTGGGTTTGGTGTCCGGACTGTTCTCAGCTGTGTGGTCTGCTGGGTACGTATTAAACAAGTTTTTCAAAGTTTTTCAGAGGTTACTCTTCCGTTTTGCTAAAGCTGAGATGCTCTTAATTTTGTGAAAGGATGTTCATCGGGCCCACTATTGGTGGAATTATCACTCAGAAACTGAACTTTGAATGGGGTGCAGGTGTTCAAGGAGTGCTCACCCTTATTTCTGTAAGTACAAACATTTTACCAGTAACTACATCAAAGTAAGGCATTACCTGATGTGAAATATTCCTTTTTCCCCCACCTTACCCTGTCTAGGCATTCCTACTAACAATATTTTTAACCAAAGAAGAAATACACAAGACAAGGTAATTTTCTTTGTTCTTCTTTTTTGGATTATTTCGACACGTATATTATCGCTGAGACAATACAATATGGCTCTGATACTGTTTGTATTTTAATTTAAGATTTCTGAAAATCAATGGCGCCGAATGCACATTCTCTACAGGAGAAAAATCCCCTCTTCTCAGTTCGTCTTCAATAACCTCTGAAGTGTGATATTTCAGCCTAAAACCACTCAATCCTGATCAAATTGAATGCATTCAAGATGCATTGGTACTGTGAAAAGCGCTGTCAGGACAAAGAAACTGAAGAAAACACAGAAAATGTCTGCTTCATAATTTTACTTGGGAATAGTCCCCAAAGTTGTAATGGACAATAAGGTGCTATTATTATTTGTAAAACCAACTCTATTGTATTCGGAGCTTATTGAAACGTTGGGACTCCAAAATCTATAGCTATAGCTTTATCAGTTTACTATAGAGCCATAAATCATATTTCTAATTCATCTTCCTCTCTACACAGAGAGATTATAGGCTGTAAATAATACGTTGTTGATTTATACAATGTATGAAGATTGTTTTGAATATGGTTTTACTGACTCCGTATTTGGTTATATAAATAAGTGATTAAATAAATAATTTATATTATGTTTTATATATACGTTTTTTATATATAACTAACATATAAAATCAACAGTTTCTTAGGCAACATAAGCTGTGTATATATAAAGGTTTCTTGCTCGTCCAGCAGTACTGAAATGAAAAGTATGAAAAATGGGCAGGTTTTGCTACAGTACCAGTCTCTACTCTTCTGGAAAGGATTTCCACGATGATGGAACGTGGCTGTGGCGATTTGATTCCATTCAGCCACGAGAGCATTAATGAGGTCAGACACATGTTGGGTGATTAGGTCTGGTTCACAGTGAGGACTCTGTGCAAGCCAGTCAAGTTTTTCTATTCTACGCTCTCAACAAACTGTTTCTATAAGAACTCTGCACAGAGGGGCATCATTAGGCAGAAACAGGACTAGGCCTTCCCAAATGTTTCCCCATAAATTATTACAAAAAGCACAGGACGGTGTAGAATATCATTGTACACTATAGTATTAAGTTTTGAGATTGCTGGAACTAGGGGGATTGGCCTGAATCAGAAAAAAATTTGTCTCAGACTCCTAGTTCTTTTCCACCACATTTTACAGTTGGCATTACTCATTTAAGGCACGTAGTTTCTCCAGGCATGCACCAACCCCAATTTTGTCACGTGTTTCCATACCTCCAGAGCTGAATGGTGGCGAGTGAGCTTTAGACCCCTGACATTTGGCATTGTGCATGGTCAACTACAGCTTTTGTGTGGCTGTTCAGCCAAGGAAAGCCATATTGCTTAGTTCCTGATGAACAATTCTTGAGCTGAGGCAGTGTGGAGCTCAGTAGTGAGTGGTTCAACAAAGGTCAGGTGATTTTTACACATTGGTGGTGTTCTGTGAATTTCTGTGGCCTGTTGCTTTCCGGTTTTTCCACTTGACAAAAGGTAGCATCCTATTATTGTGCTGCATTGAAAGTCACCGATCTGCTACCTCTAAAGATGTACTCGAGTATAAAAGTATATCTATAAATGGGTGTGTTGGAACAAATGTACTGAGGACATTTTATGCAACATGCATGAAATTTCAACTTTCATTGTGTAAATAACAAGGTTTTTTTTGTTTTTTTTATGCACCATGAAAATTAAGAACCGTAATCATTGCCAACAATCATCCTGTAGCACTTCAGTATCTTATCTGTAAAAGTACACAACCAATAGTTTGCTCATTTCAATAAAATGTACCCATCTTACTCCCACTGGTATGTGTATATTACCAAACATGGTACTTTATAACATTGGAATTCACAGAAACTCGTGTAGCCAGCTCTGTACCAATGATCACAAATGCAGCTGAAGCACTGTATACTAAGCATTGTGTTGTGACCACTTTGTGCATAATGCCTGTAGCCCTTTTAGAGCTGCTTGTTTGTTTCTCTTATTAAATTTGTCTGTGATCACATTCTCAAAGCTTTTGGCAAGGCTTGTAAATGCCTAATGTGCTTAATATTAACACTGAAACAAAGCAGGAATGTGAGGTGCCACGTAACAAAGATTAGTAACTATGCCCAGGGCTGATTATGTGCTGTTCTAAAGATTTGGAATAGGTGTATTTCTAGGAGAAGTCTCCACTAAAACAAGGAATTAATTTGTTGTAAGTCACGTGTCTAAATCTGAATCTTGAGAGCAACTGCCCTGCATGACTTTGTCTTTTCCCTGACGTTGGGCTGCTTTAGAGTTTTTTTTTTAATATTTACAATTGAAAAGATTCTACAGAACATATCTGTTTTATCATACATAAAGTAGAGGTTAAGGCTCAGGGCTACTAACCTTCAACTGCTCAGATTTATTGTAAGTTGCTTTGGATAAAAGAATGTGCCAAATTAGGGCTTGTGTTACAAACGATGCTAGTTCACAGTGGACTAAAGTTCACCACAGCACAAGTGTATAAGGGTCAGGGGTCGACACCCACATGCTTGGCAGCAAAGTTTGGTCAGCATTTCACGTGTTTTTAAAGCGGATCGCAGTCCAAATACCTACCGGACAATACTAAAATATACAAACAGTGGCTCAATGAGTGGACACTCCTGATACAAATGTAAATTATACCATTTTGTACCGAGGGCTAATTTATGTGATGCGTTCACCTCATCACTGTGGCTTTACTTGATTGCATGTTAATACTTTTAATAAATTCTGTATTTTCTCTCCATGACTTTTTTGGTTGTTTTTATTTAAACCTTTTAAAGTCTAAACATGTGCATTAATAAACACTGATACAAAAAAAGAAAAAAGAAAACATGTTGTAGGACCGGATATTAAAATATATATTATCTAATTACAAAATACATTCAGATATAAGGCTTGACCGCAAAAATATATGAACAAGTACACTGGTGACTTAATATGCATATATTTTTCCATTATCCTGAGCATTAAGTGTCACCTCAATCTGGTCCTTGTTCCTGATTTGGAGCATCAGATTTTTTGAAAGCACTGTTGGTTTGTCCTAATCGTGGAAGAGGTCTCTTTTTTCGGGTAGATGTTGCAGGAGCTTCAGGATCTGCTGATGGGGTTGGTGACAGATCATAAGAGATCTCACTTTTCTTCACCTTTTTATTCCTCTTTTTAGTTCTTTAAATGAGAGTAATAAAGAAAATGGGTCAAATCATGAGACTCTTACAGTACCTTACCAGCTTCTAGAAAGTTCATGAAACAGATAAAGCTTTTAGGTGATAATGACACCAATAACACATCTAAAAGACGCTTCATCTTCCATTTATGTAAAATGTTAGTCTGATGATGGGGCCGTGAAAAGTATTAGAGCTAGATAGTGGTGAGCCGTACTTAGCAGAAGGTGCCTCAGCATCAGTGTCCTGCTCCGAAATGATCTTCAGATCTCCAGAGGCGCTGATGGCTGCAGACAACTGTACAAGGACGAGACAAAGAGACAAGAAATCAGTGCCCAAATCCAAAGCACTGTTTCTTTCCTTCTCTGAGAGATCTGACTTTTGTTATAATAAATTTAATCAGTTGTATTAGAGCAGGGCATACGCCGACATTAGTCCTACTGGATCTGGACACCTCGGCTATAACGATCATGAAGAAGCAGGTAAGTGGAGATAAGACGCTATTAAACACTAAGAACATTAGGATCTGGGGTGAAACACAAAACTTGTCTTTTTTTCCATTCTGACCCCATCTACTTACCACATATTCACAAATAAATTCAGTGTAATACACAAGTAAAAAAGCAGATGTGTGTCAAGTATTTCAAGGCACAATTGAGTGACATCACAGCTTTAATTCACCTCCTTTACATTACCTTGGTGTGTGTGGATCTGTTAACTTCTTGACTTATTTGCTCTGAGGGTCCAGGTTGTGCCTCTATAGCCCATGAGAGCTGTTCATCAAACCCCTCTGTGTGGGACAAAGATGAAGCACATGTCAACTCTGGTTACAGCACTACATGAAACCTCAACTTTAACTGGAGCTCATCCGTTACCAGAAAGACTCTACGCACTTTCGTCAGCCACATAGGCAGCTGGGAAGTAGCCCCGGTGTCCACTGGATAAGCATCCAAACCACCAGTTGTCATTATCTTTGTGCAGCACACGGATCACATCGCCACGTCGTAATGTCAGCTCATCGGAGCGATTGGCGCTGTAGTCATACAAAGTCACAACCTAGAAGGCAAATCACAATAAAACGACTACACTCTAGCTCAACGCAATGTATTCAGAGAGTAGAAATGGAACTGTAAATAGAAAACCTTATTAAAGCAATTGAAAAATCACAACAATAGTTAATGAGTGTACCGTCTGCTGGACTTGTTCCACATCAGTCTCAAGCTGTAATGGAAAGTCATGATCTGGTAGACTCTACAGGAAATTAACATAATCTAATGTTATTAATATGAAGCTATTTTACTTCAATCAAAAACATTTCACTTATGTCTCCTTTAATACACCTTGCATTAAATTAATTTCATTTAGTTTAGTAAATCAGTTAAACCGGATATTATTGTCTCACCCTTTGCTTTAGAGATGGCATTCTTCTAATGGGATGACCAAAAGCAGTGCAGCCAACTGTGTGAAATGGGGGGAAAAAAAGATTCCTGAGGAAGAAGCTAAAAGTCCCATGAGCATTTCTCTATGCGAGATGTAGTACAAAGGCTATATGATAAGACTATTAGTAAAGTCACTGACAAGCTTTACGTACAGATTTGTGAGCTGAGTGTAGCCTGAGGAATGAGCTGGGCACCAAGTGAGCTAGACAGCTGCAGCTTGGAGTGAGGAGAAAGCAGAGATGGAGGGGGGAGAGACGTATGCAAGCCCTGAAACACAGCAAGTTGAATTTTTAGCTATATTTCTATTTTTAATTACTACAAATATTTTTGGATATTGTTTTTTGTACTGATAATTTTCTAAACACTGCTACTTGCCTCTTGGGTTACGCCCCTCCCCAACTGAGACATGCTTCCTTCAATTAAAATAAATAAATGACATTTGTGTTAATAAAAAAACAAAACAAAAAAAACATAAATCCTGCAAATGATATAAATTGTATTTTAATTCCTATGATCCTGTATGAACAACTGAACTACTCACCCTGTTCATACAGGTATTCCATGCCAGAGATATTGGGATGTGGCTTCTGAAACAACAAACTTTTGCTTAAAATTTGAGCTTGACTTTTGCAACACCACTACATACTTAAACAAGAGACATTAGCTGAAGAGACAATATGGAGGTGTGCTAAACTACTTCAAACTACCTATCTGCATAAGAAAACATTGCATGTTCTCACCAGGACCGTGTCGAGTTTCTGTTTGACTCGCTGCATCTTGAGGGACACGCGAGCTGCACTGGTAAATCGTTCTATCCCAGAGGCTGAGGCACCCTGGAACGCTAGGAGCTCAGATTGATTCCTCACCGTTTTACTGACAGCAGTGTCAGACCTGTTCAGCACTCTCATACTATCCAGCTCCAACTGGGTGACTACCAACAAACAGGAGAAATAGCAGATGCTTTACATACAGTCAAGCCGGAAAGTCTGCACACCCCTTTCACCTTCTCCACATTTCAATACATTACAGACTTATTCTACAGTAGATTGAGTTCATTTTTTGCCTCAAACATCTACACACAATAGCCAAT
>JAOUQW010000002.1:12623414-12636465 GCA_028565825.1 Olivaichthys viedmensis | reverse complement strand
TTAAATAGACTACAATTACCATGAGCACTAGGACTCGAAAACATATTTGGATGGAGATGTATACACACACGCACATGCACACACACAGTTTTCGCACACTGATGTGACTTATCTTTTTTGTATCAGCACAGGATGGATGGTTTTTTTTTAGCATGTGTGTACAGCCCTGTTAGAATGTTACCTAAACTATAGCACATTACCTGGCATGGTGCTGATTTGTAACGCGTTCTCTCCGTTTTAGGTCACAGAGTCTCAGCTCTCTGCGTCTGGCAGTAATAAATGCTCCATCCTGATCCTGGCTGACAGTGATCAGGAGAAGAATAAGTGGGTGGGCCTGCTGAACGAGCTGCACCGTCTACTAAAGAAGAACAAGCTAAAGGAGCGCTTCGTCTATGTCCCTAAAGAAGCTTACGATTGCACCCTGCCTCTTATTAAAACCACCCAGTCTGCTGCTATTATAGGTACTGCTTGAGCAGTGTGACAGAATAGTAAAGGAGCTGATAATCTCTAAGCTCTCTGCAATGCTGTAGTACAGAGTTAAGAGTCATTTTATTCACTTCAGTTGAGTGTAGGCATAACTTGGTCATATGTTTTTACATTTTATTGAATTCACAGATCATGAGAGGATAGCCTTGGGAAATGAAGAGGGGCTGTATGTTCTCCACGTCACCAAAGATGGTAAGCCACGTGCGGAAGCCGTGTTGTACTGCACCTTTTCCCTCCTGACTGCCGTCATGCATTTCTTCTACTTTTGTCTTACAGAGATCATAAAGATAGGGGATAATAAAAAGGTCCACCTGATTGACCTTATTCCCTCCGAGCACCTGCTGGCTGTCATCTCCGGCCGTAACCGCCACGTGCGGCTCTTCCCCATGACTGCTCTGGACGACCGGGACACCGACTTCTACAAGCTTCCTGAAACTAAGGGCTGTCAGACTTTGGTGTCTGGCACAGTGAAGCATGGTGTTCGCACCTGCCTGTGCGTGGCCATGAAGAGACAGGTCATCTGCTACGAGCTCACCAAGGGTAAAACACGGTACCGGAAGCTGCGGGAGCTGCAGGTACCCGGTGTGGTGCAGTGGATGGCTCTGCAGGGGGATAAGCTATGTGTAGGTTACCAGGCCGGATTCCTGCGCTTTAGCCTGTCAGGGGACGGGCTTCCCACCATCCTGCTCCACCCAGAGGACCACACCCTGGCTTTCATAGGGCAGCTGGGCTTGGACGCGCTCTGTGCCGTGGAAATTTCCAGCAAAGAGCTGCTCCTGTGTTTCGGCAGCATTGGCATTTATGTTGACTGTCAGGGCAGGCGCTCACGCCAGCAGGAGCTGATGTGGCCAGCCGTGCCAACTGCCTGCTGTAAGTGCTGTCAACACGGATACTGTGTCAGATGAGCGCTTACTAATGGATGGTGTTGGCAAAGAAATGCAATTATTGTTTGTTCTCTGCAGGTTATAATGCACCTTACTTGTCAGTGTACAGTGAGAATGCAGTGGATGTGTTTGATGTGAACAGTATGGAGTGGATCCAGACCATTCCTCTGAAAAAAGTAAATATTTAAGATGTGCATATCACACAGCTAGTATTCAGTAAGAAGTATTGTAGTTTAGATAGCTGGGGGAACTTATTTAGTTAGTTATTTTGTTATTTTTAAAAAAATGTACAGAACTGGTCATGTGCAATCTGCAGTAAGTACGAGTAATAAGCCATTATCCTGGTGTACTTTAACAGATTTGTAATGGTTTGGTTGCTTTTTGTGTTTAGGTTCACCCTCTAAACACAGATGGCTCGTTGAACCTTCTGGGGCTGGAGACAGTACGACTCATCTACTTTAAAAATAAAACTGCAGGTACACGCCCTGTCTGAATACATGCAGGGGAACAGAATACTTTCTGTCTGTTTTGAAATGTTACACATTTTGTTCTTATATCATTGCCCTTATTGTGAAATTAATACAAATTATTGCTTCTCCATGCAGTGAGGGACAGAGGTAGCCAATTCAGATTAGGATAATGACAATAACTGGATCCAGCGTGATGTAATTCATGTATCAGCATGATGACGTTCACTAATATTGTTGGGTCGTAATGGAGAGTATGCAATTTGAAATACTGGATCTAATTACATAAATAAAAGTACTCGTAATACGAGTAGGTTACCTACAGAAACATCTGCAAGTTAACACATGACAGTTACTTTTTATGGATTACTTGCTTAAATTTTTTGTCATTAAATTAGTCTCTTTATGTGGAAAGTTATAGCGAACATTTAATTCTGTTTAAAAATGCACACATTTTTTGAAATGGAGATTTTAAAATGAAATGGAAGCTTTGTTAGCAAAATAAGAATAAAGTTACAACAAAAAACTAAATAAGCTATATTAAGCGAAACGATTAAAGAAATGCAACATACATAAATAAAATGGCCAATATATAATGAAACAGAATAAACCAGTAAGATCAGACATGGTCCAAAAGTGATCAGATTAGATTATACCTAATAAGTGATCTATCCCTGCGTTCACACCAGCAAGTAACAAAACAACAGGCCATCATTCATTACCTGTGTAAGTTTGCGACATGAAGCCACAATTCTGGCAACAGCAACAATTGACCTTTAGATTAAGATTTTCTCAATCTTATGCGAATTAGTTAAGAAACGACAAATCCGGTAAATTCCTCGGAGGTTCCGATGCATGTCCCAATTCTCCACTCGCTCAACTTCAATTCCTTTCTGCATTTAGTTCCCATTTATCAGCATTTCAGCTCACCAAATGGTAGAAACATGTATATTTGCGTTTTCATCTTTTCCTGTGTTTTGGTACAATATTAAAATACATTTTAAATAAAAATAACACTGTGATAGTCAGATCCAGATTTATTGGCACCCTTGGTAAAGATGGGTAAAAAAGCTTATGAAAAAATTTATTTGTGGTTAATTAGCTTACTCACACTGAAAATGACAGAAATCTAACCTTTAATTTAAGTAAATTTATTCTAAGAAAATAAACCCTCATCCAAAAAATATATATTTTTATTTACAATACCACATATCACAATTATTGGCACCCCTAGAAATTCTTATGAACAAAATGTAACTGAAGCATGTTTCCATTTGTATTTTACTTAATGTTCACCTGAGTGTTTAGGAACTCTTTCCTGTTTCACTGGGGTATAAATATGAGGTGACAGAGAAAATCTGTCTGCCTCTGCCAAGAATCTACAGCTGGCTCGTGGTTGAATCTTCCAGCAGGACAATGATCCAAAACATGCGTCCACATCCACACAAAAATAGTTCAGTGACCACAGAATCAATCTTTTGACATGGCCATCCCAGGCCCCTGATCCTAAACCCTATTGAAAACCTGTCGGGTGATCTGAAGAGGAGCGTCCACAAGAGAGGACCACGGACTCTGGAGGATCTGGACAGATTCTGTATTGAGGAGTCTTTATAGGAGAAGACTTGGTGCTGTTATGTTGGCAAAGGGAGGTTGCACAAAGTAATAAATACAGGGGTGCCAATAATTGTGACACATGGTTTTGTTTAAAAAAATAAATTAAAATAAAATAAAATTTGGATAAAGATTTTTTATTTTCATAGAATAATTCTACTTTATTAAAATTAAAGGTTAGATATCTCATATCTTCAGTGTGAGATTAAGCTAATTAACCGCAATTTTCTCATCACCTTTTTTTTTTTTTTAACCCATCTTTACCATGTAGACTGTACACATACATGTATACTACTAGCATTTCTAATCACAACCTAAAAAAGAGCTGGACAGTGCACGTCCACAGTTTCAGTCACTGCGCAAGAGACAGACCAGGACTAACCTCGGTGACTTGCCGCTCGCTAGTGTGAACGCAGGGTAAAGGGTTACATCTTTAATCAAGTCATTTGTAATCAGCACCGGATTACATTTCCTCAGTAATTTACATAACACTGTTTACTAATTAGGAAGTTGGCTGTGTAGATAGTGTCTGTACTGATAATGTCATCTGTTACAGAGGGAGACGAGCTGGTGGTTCCAGAGACGTCTGATAACAGCCGGAAGCAGATGGTGCGCAGTATGACGAGCAAACGCCGCTTTTCCTTCAGAGTGCCAGAGGAGGAGAGGCTGCAACAGCGGAGGTGAAAGAAATTGATCTACAGTACAAACCTACCTACAAATACAGATCAGTACTGGATACACCAGGTGTTGCTTGTACATTACACTTGAAGGGTGAAATCTTGACACGCATCGTTCCTCACGGTTGTGACGTACTTTTATGCTTTAGAGAGATGCTTAGAGATCCTGAGATGAGGAATAAGTTGATTTCAAATCCAACCAACTTCAACCATGTTGTTCATATGGGTCCTGGAGATGGGATCCAAATACTTAAAGACCTACCAATGGTAAGATAAGAGAAGCATTTGATCTGCATTTATCCCCCCTGCCTGCCAACCCATTTATTTTCGCTCTGCCGGAATTCCAAGCACTTTCATATTCTTTATTTTGTATCTTGTCTATTCTTGGTATCCATTGTTTACATTTGCATGCTGGGAATCGTTCTTTTTTTTTTTCTTCTTTTTTTTCCCCCCTCTCATTTCTGATTAAGCTGTCATCACTATTCAGAATTCAGATCTCCATGGCTGCTTTTTTCTTCTTCTCCATTTCTGTCCCACTATCTCACTCTCCTTGACTCCCATTCTGTCCTCACTCTTATGCTGTAGCCAGGTTCTCTTCTGCCCTCTCCCCACCTGCGCCTCATCTCCACCCCCACCAGCTTTGAGCATGTCTATCACATGACTGTTACCTCTGCCGACAACTTCCTGTCCCAGGATTCCCCTCTGTCCTCCTACTCCCCATCCCTAAGCTCTGCTCCTGGGACTCCTGCCTCCATCTGCTCTTTGGTAGGACCAGGGTCCCTCGTATCAACCTCTACACAGACAGTGTAATTGACCCACTGGGTTTGATAGTTCCTCTCTAAAAAGAAACATACTTGAGTGTTCCTAGATCTCAACAGTGCATATTTAAACATGAAGGTGAATAGTCACAGCACTAGTCTATAACATTATGGTTGTATAGGTGTCAAACAAAATCTTTTGTAAAAGTGTAAACATGCAGATATAGTAACAGCTTTGACATTTTAAACTCATGTTTCGGTCTCTTGCTTTGACAAAAGTAATTAATAAATAAGTTTAACTTAATACATTTTGATCCCCAAATGTTCTGTGCAGAACAAGCGTCCTCAGGAGAGCCGGGGAGTATTGGGCGCCTCCGTCAGCATCCCCTCTATAAGCAAGGCCAGACCAGAACCCGGCCGCTCCATGAGTGCTAGCAGCGGCCTTGGCACACGTAAGTGCTGATGCTTCAGTCCCTGCAGCGGAAACTGTATAAGAAAGAATAAAAGACGTCCTGAAAAAAGTGAATAGTTAAAAATGGCAGTTAAGACAAGAGTTTTAATTCACTGCAGTAATAAAAGTACATCAGCTGGTCTTTTCCTTGTAGGGTCCTCGCAGAATGGCAGTGCTCTGAGAAGGGAGTTCTCTAGTGGGAGTTACGGCTCCAACAAGCGGCAGGCAATGACCTCACCCTCTGAGGGCTCACTCTCGTCAGGGGGGGGGGTGGACTGTGCGGGAGATGCCCCCCTCTCCCAGTTTGACCGAGAGGTGAGTGATGGTGCTATGGGAAGGCCTGGAACACCAGTATGAGAAATTCGCATTTAATGAATACTGTAGTTGTAATGACTGCCAAACTATCGAGCGGAATATATTTAATCGCCAAATATTCCAGCTGTTGCAGAAGACACTGACATAATTTCCGTGATTAGTGCATATTTTATGCATCTGTGTATGGAATCCTAGACTTTCAGAAAGCTGTTAACAGGTAAAGTTTTCATACCTGGAGTTCTTTGCTTCATTCTAATCCACACTTGGCAGCAGTGACGGGGGAGGATTTGTTACGCTGGTCACAGCTAGAAATATATTTGCTCTAAAACACCGTATTGGTTTTAAGCCGTCCATGCTGTATATAGAAAGGCCAAGGCTTCCATTTCACACTCAGGACCCCAAAAAAATAAGTCCTGTCCTTTCTTTCCCCACGCTAAGTGCATGTTTCGAGTGGCACCATGCCTAGAGAATGAGAGATGTTGTTCCACTAGAGAACCACTCGCATACTGTTGCACACACTCTACACCCTGTTCCACCGCATGTATTATGCAGACTCCATTATGACGTGTGGTCAATGTGTGACTCTCTGTAGTGGCAGGCAGTTTCTCCCACAGGCAAGACCCCTGATGGGAAAAGGACTTTAAGGACCCTGTTTAGTAAGATAAAGGTAACCAGCAGCACTATGTGATGCAGCACCCCTTCCTATATCCATTCATCTAGCCTCAAGCAAAGCAGTTAGACTAGTGGTGCTCTGTGTTTACAGTGGAGATCTTCATGGGTTCATTTAGACCTAAAATCCTGAAGTTCTACCCAGAACCCAACTGGGTGTGAACCTAAAATCCAAGCGTCTGATTTTTTTACAACAATTCAGTCAATGCACGTCACTTATAGCTGTTTTAATCACTTATAGCTGTTTTAATCGGTAGCCCCTTGTGGTCATCTCTGACAAAAGATTTCTTGAATGCTCCTTTCATTGAGTACTTCACTGGCACATTATTTAATTTGGATATCATAAATATTACATATTGTGACCAATCTTAACCCAGTTCATTAAAACTTATCACGAGGGTGAAATGCATTGATGAATTTGTGCAGAAGCTTGATTTTTGAAAAAATGTCCATGAAAACAGTACACAGTTGGGCGCACTGATGCTCTTCATTTGAAATGGGTAACGTCCCATCGTGGTTAAGAAAGTTCTCATTCCGGCTGGGTCTGTGTTATACTTGTGAAGATCTCTGGCTGACACCACTCCCCTTGGGTTGATTAGCAGCTCACTGGAAGAGTGTGCTGTTCTGCCATGTGTGTAGTTAAATGGGCAACAGACGGCACTGACTGGCATTGGTATTGGCTTCAGTGTACTGCCTTGATGAATCCAACAGCACCAGACACTGAACCAGACACTGAACCAGATCCTGATGTCTCTCTGCTGCAAATTGTGTTCGAATATTATTACTAATCGCAAGGCCAGCCTCACTTTATAGATTTTTCAGGCTTGTGTGCTTTCAACCACATACTTAGGCTCCCAGGCCATGTGCGCTGGCAAGTGATAGTGTAAGACCAGATTGTGGACAATTTTAAAACTGACTCAATGTTGAGGTACAACCAAAAACGCTTTTTGGGAGTGTGTGTGTGAACTCTTTCTTCCTACTCTTCAGGATTCTGATTCACCACGACACTCCACAGCCTCCAACAGCTCCAACCTGAGCAGTCCACCAAGTCCATCATCCCCACATAAGAGCAAGTCCCAGTCCCTGGAGCGCAGTGACAAGCCAGGCTGGGAGACCTGAGGCCGGTCATCCCACTCAGCCTGCTCTCTGGATTCCCAATAGCCTCTAGAGCAACAGGACCCTTCATGCCTATGCTTAAAAAAAAAAAAAAAAAAAAAAAAAAGACAGACAAGCAATGATGACTCGCAGAAGGAATTCCATACACTACATTTGGGGTGGTGTGCGAGTAGGCCCTATATTTGTTTGTGAAATGAGTACACAAACGCACACACACAACCATTGCAAAAACGGAACAATACACACATTTAATCTACACCCCAGCCTTTTTAAACATCGTTTTGGCATAAAAATGACTAACACTACCTTCTAGTAGATTTTGATTTATGGGAAAAGCATTAAATGCCTTTCCGTCTTAGGATTTATCTGATAGCGGCACCATTTATTTTATACTTTACATATTAAGAATTATGTAAATGGGTATACTTCCACGATCCAAAAAGGCATTTAAAAACACTAAATACAGTTAAGGCACCATTCCGTCGTCTCGCTTTGCTTATGCTCAAAGCATAATTATAAATTGTCAGTGCTTAGAACCATTTCTACCATGAAGATAAGACTGTTCCCAGCCTCAGCACTACAGTTAAACCGACCTCTGCCCTCCGTCGCCATGCAGATCTTTCACATGTAAAACTCAGAATTCAGTAGAAATAGCTTGAATTGAATAATGTACATAGAGTTTAAAGTAGAGTATAATATATTATGAAAAATAACACTATTGTTCAAAGTGTGACTTGGTTTGGAGAGTGCTGTTCTCTTTTGACTTTGTGAGTCAAACCTTTGAACATTAATGCAGCCACTTTTAATTTAACAATTGCACAAGAGTATCCACACGTCATAAAATATCATGTCCAAATGTAATGATCAGAAACAGCAGGCACATGCATGCACACACACATGAGAACATGTAATAGCATAGAAACACAATCCCTCAGTCACATACGGCTTGTGGTGAATGTAAGACTTACTGCAGCCGCCGCCTTGTTACTCTCCTTGCCTACGTTAGTGTGCTTCATGGTTCCTTTCCTGGAGCAATAATGCTGTTTCCAAAGATTTCTTTTGTTTTTTGTTAAGTTGTTATTACTATTTGTCTGTTTTTATTTTACGTTCGGTTTGTTTTAATGAGTGTTTTTATGACTCGCGTGACTCAAAACATGAAACCAAACTTAGCCTGGGTGTGGATGTAAATATAAAGTATAATCTGTATGTTACCACTGGTTTTATGACACTTAAGTCACTGTTGCGTGACACTCAGAAAGCATTATACAGTTAAGCTTCAGAGTGCTTCTCCCCATTAGGGAGCATTCAAGGGCTTGAACTCCGTCTCACTGGTGCATTTATCTGTTGCCTCTACTTTTTGCTATTTCCTGTAGCCAGTAATAACATCATGGGGACAGTTCGGAGTAGTTTTATTCCTGAAGTTGATGACAAGTTGTGAAATTAACTATTAATTAATGGCAATGTTAAGTGTTCAGGGAACCCCTGGATCTTTCATACCTCAAATTAGTGAGGGAAGCCATTCATTATAGTTCAGCTTCAAGCAGAGCAACACACTTTTTCCAAGTACATCTCTCATTCCATGTTTTTTTTAACATTTTATTTTATTTGCAAGAGTTACTAAGTTAAACAATCCTTTAGGCATATCTTTATGCTGATAATTCTTTTTAAGATATTTATAGGGTCCAGTAATTCACTCTGTAGGAGCAATCCATAAGTTACCCAAATTCCAAACGAATCTAAACAGTCTACACTGGAGTTACAAGGTTTTCATACAACAGTATTTTTATATACTGTTATGCAAACATTATTGAAATTGTCACTGTGGACCAGTCCAATAAACGTGGCACATTTTGTATTCTTAAATTAGCAGATTATTTGCAATGTCTGGTATTGTTTGGGATCTTACTTATGCCTTTGTGGTATTACATTGTCATATTTATTCCTACTGAATTGAAATGATCATGCTCTATAATGTAAGCTTAATGCAGAGTGCTTTTGCCTTGTGGAATTCAGGCTAAGGTGGCTAGCGTGATGGTGTCATGTAACAGGAAGCCTGTTTGATATGTTACTCAGGTATGTTAGAACCAATGATTTATTTTGTTACATTGAGGGAGGGAGAGAAAAACACCATCACAGACTTTCCTATGTTTGTCATTTGGTGTTATTTTAGGACTGTTAGTAACGTATAGGCCAACGTTAGCGGGAGGTGCCTTAATTTGAACTCTGTTTGAATGCTTAGTAGTGTAGTAGGAATATGGTTTAGACTTGAGGGAACTGAGGGAAGACTGAAAACAAATACACCTGCATTTCACTGAGGATTTACTCTGCCTTGTATGTTAACTGCTATTTCATATCACTTTTTTTTCCCCTTGCGTTTCTTTTTGTAAGAATATGTACAGTTTTGCATGTCAGGTGTATTCACTTGTTTTACATTTTGAGGCTGGAATTTTCCAACTTTTGTTTTTACCATATTTTATTGATCTGTGTAGTGTGGAAACTTGGGACGAGAACAAGAGGATTACCCCACAATGGGTGTTTTTTTGACACATGCTTATTTAAGGTGGAATGTTTGAGTTTATATTTAATTAGCCACCACTCTCTTCACATTGAGAACTCATACCTTGACTGATGTATTTCAATAAAACGGGGAACTGTTACAAAACGTAATTTATTTATGACAAATTTTTTTTGGTAGCTTGTCTTAAAATGATGCTTTGTGGAAAAAGTTATTGGCGAGTTTGAATGTTTTTGTGATGCAGTTTTACGCTGGAGCTATGAGGCTAATCTAGCTAACAAGTAGTGGTAGTGTAAACTACATGCTGAAGCCCTCACACTTACCTTAAACAGAGTTGATCATCTCAAATAGACATGTCTATGGTTTCTCATACTGTACAACAGTCAATATTACATAGTATAGCTGTAGTGGCAGCCATTTCGAAGCTGCAATTACTTTCATTTTAAATGCAATGCATAGCTTTAAAAATTTAAATACTTGTCCTATTTCATTTAATTGTTTATGTACAAAGGATATAACTTAGCCCAGTGATAGTTAAGGGCGGTGTGCGATTTATTTCGGCATTCAAGTTTGCACGATGCCAAATTGTTTTAAGATTTCTATACCTGTTGATCAGCCATATCTCTTGGCATATCTTCTTTTTCCCCAGAACCATTGCTCTATGGGGTTGAGCAGAATAGAAAAAAAGGCATTAAACAGCATTCACTAGTGACTTTATTTCTTTATAAAAAATGATTTGAAATCTTGCAAGACCCTAAAAACTGAAAAGAACATTTTTATACACATTCAACATGACGGCTAGCCACAGTTAAAGTGCTAAATCTTTCTCCCTCTACAAAATCTGCAGTCTCTACAGCATAGACAAAAGAGATCAGCATGAAGAATTGAGCATACTTTGGAGACTGAAGGCAAAGAAACTGGAGAAGCAGTAGTATCTGTCACAAACGTGGCCATTTTACAAATCTCAGGTCCAGTCACATTTTCAGGCACTAAAATACCACAATGATAAATCTCTTTTCCAACAAGTAAACAAAAGCACTCGGGATAAGTCACCCTGACATCTGGATTTAGCTACAATTTAACAAAAGCGTGACTTGATGCAGCTCAATATAAAAAGAAAACCCTTCAAATAATACCAAATATTTATAACTTGATATAAATAACTTTAAATGTATCAAATTCTAACTTCTGTCCCAGATAAGGCTGTCTGGAAGAAGTAATATTTTACAGGTGTTGCACATTTACACGCGTACAGTAGAAGCACACATTGCATACTGAAGTAACCAACAGAAATGTCAGGCAGAAGTACAGTTTTCAAAGCGTTTTGCATATACAGTGCTGACTGAAGCTCATTATAAGGCAGAAGCGGTAACCGCACCACTTCTGCATCGTTGTGGCGCTGCTCGCTTCCGTGTTAATCAATGTAGGTTTTTGAACCAGGTGTGTGCGCACAATTGTCGGCTCAAGTCTCGTTTTTCCCCACTTGCTGCACCAGAGGTGTGTACAAAATGCACGTTACACATGTGAATCTAGAAATGTAAATCTCTCTCGTTGTTTTGAACTCGTGGCCTGTGTAAAAAGGAGCATCATGGAACAAAAACCAGTCGTGCCACTTTGCTTCCAATATAAAGCTCAATAAAAATAATTAACAGGACAACAATCACAGGCAAAATGTTTAACCCAATCTGAGGAAAGGCAGGAGTGGGATCTCTGGACTGATGAGGTAGGCTGCAGCAGGGAATGTGGGGATGAAGAACCAAGTACGTCTGGTGGAAGTGAGGTTTTCTGGTACGTTGTTTCTGAGAAATACTGCAGTACAGAGCAAGCGTACACATCAGAAGAGCTAATGCGAGATTAAAGCCTTTACTTTTTTCTATCAAAAACAAAAAAAAAATACATGTAATCGCTTGCCCAGAGGCACATAACTGCCAAGGTACACAGTCACCTTTGCCTTAATTCCTTCTTTCTTCATCTTTATCCTTGGCTTTGAGTGCTTGAACTTGGGAGAAACCCAAGAAGTAAAGGATCCTCATCTAGTCTTTGACTGGATTCCAGAGCTGCTGTGAGAAAACCTCACTGAAGTTCCTCAGCAGGGGGCAGAGTACTGCTGTTACTTTACATGAACTTCACAGTATCATAGTAACTGGTCTTACACAGGTGGTAGGTGTACCATGGACCATGTGAAAATCTCCTGAAGGCTCTTCTGTACCTGTAAAATACATTAACTTGTGGTGTAGCAGGATGGGTGGAGTCTTCAGATTAGCACCTTCTGCTTCTGCAGAGCAAGGAGTCTCTCGTTCTAAAGTCTACAGTACGAGTGTTTAGGCCCGAGCTGAGCTGAGCCGACGCCGAGGGCAGTGTGTGTAAACTGAACTCTGGCTTTAGTAATTACGCACTCACTCCGTCTTCCTCCACTACACGGTTCATGCTGGAGCCGTGCGTTATGTTGGTGGGAGGAGGATGGCTTAAATCCCGCATGCTGCTGTGCCGCGATTGGCTGTCAAGCCGGTGGAGGCTGCTGTGACGGGATAGCTGCTCGTTAAGGCGGGGCATGCTCCCGTAGGGTGGGCGTTCCTCCATGCCTCTGGGGCTGGTGGGAGTGTACCTGTAGGAAGAAAACAAAAAGGGGACCAAGTTCAGTCTTTTCACACAACACGCAGCATGAGATCACTCAGTGCTACAAGTCTGAACAATACACTACTGTTAATTATATGAGACTTCCTTTATCATTTTTGAGATCTGTCTGTTGTTATTCATCCCAGACATGCTTCAGCTTATCTCTCGCAGGGTTGCCAGGTCTGCGTGATAAAAGCAGCCCAATACCAGCCCAATACCAAAAATCAAAATCGGCCCAAATCCTATACACTCATGACCAATCATGCCAAATGTATTTACAATGTAATGCTGCTGTAAAACAGTTTTCTTAAATAGTCACCTTTCACCAAGGTTCACCATATGTCTTGTGTATATATATCTACACTCACCGAGCACTTCATTAGGAACACTTGTATACCTTCTCATTCAAGCAATTATCTAATCAGCCAATCGTGTGACAGCAGCGCAATGCATAAAATCATGCAGATACGGACCAGCAGCTTCAGG
>JAOUQW010000002.1:12601099-12620458 GCA_028565825.1 Olivaichthys viedmensis | reverse complement strand
GCAGAGCTGAGGTTTGAACCCACAACCTTCTGATCAGTAGCCCAGTGCCCTAACCACTGAGCCACCACTGCCCCATAAGTGGTTTATAAGTGGTTTATAAGTGGTTAAAACAACAAGTATAATACTCAAATGAACAACATGACACCCGCTAAAAATGGACCTAATGTCAAAACGAGCACTGGGTAAAGTTTTTTTGTGGTGAAAAAAGATTTTATATGTAGTGAATGCCAAGTTGGCCGGTGGCAAGAGTACCATTCATCTGCTAAAATATGGTAATGTATGCAAATATATGCTAATATATGCTAATGTGAACACACTGCTTTTTATCCATTTTATTTAGGTAGGATATTATTGACCTATAATACAAAAGTTATATTCCCACAGTTACGCCAGAGCAGATTTCACCCCTGTATTACCACATCTAATACGTAGCTCACCTATTCTTTTTCATGTGAATTAGAAAAAAGTGTAACCTGTAAACTGTAACCTGTGTTCTGCCTTATTAATGGACATTCAATGACTTTATCAGCTCCAGTGAAGTTTTATATATTTGTTATATTTGTTATATGGGGAAGCATCACTGTAGACTTTAGGAGCTCCACTTACCCAGAATGCATATTTAAATATGGTGGCTGAAGCTGTTTATAATGTTAACAGGAGCAGTAAAAGACTTCATATTTTATTCTCAAAGCGGTAAGATTTGTTTAGATCAGACTGGGTTTCACTCTGACTCCTCCGTCCGTCTGTGCATGATGCTGCTGGAGTTATCCAGTTCAGGGTTGCCAAGTCTGTGACAAAACCAGCCAAAACTATTCAAATCCGCCCTTTGCCTATACCCCGCTTTTAAGGTCCATCATTGCTAAATGTAAAAATATATATTTTTAATGAAGCAGTGCTACAACATAAAGTTTCCCTAAATAGTCTTTTTCAGAATCTTTTATTCACCAAGTACAGATGCACAAGGAATTTCTCTTGGTGTGGTGTCACATAAATTAAATACAATGCAGTAAACAATATGCAATAAGTACAATACAATACAACACCACAATACAATTACTACACGTCATAAAAATAGAATATCTGTGAGACTGAGGAGACAGTAATAGACAATACATTAAATACAGTAATGTACAGAGCGAATGTTAAGAACAGGACCAAGAGGCGTGTATGAGATGAGACCGTTCGCCATAGACACTAGTGCTGGGAGTTTAAGTTGGGTGTTTCCATGGCCATGTGTGTTTGTGATCATCTTGGGCTCAGTTTGGTGTAGGATTTAGGTGCAAGTGAATTATTTTATTTGAATGTATATTTTAATATATAGATATAATTAATTTAATGTATGCAAAGAGCCAAGCCCTCATCCCTCATGAACCAAAAAAATCAACTTGTGGCAGCAGTTTCCTGGTAACTGGTAATGCTGTTCTCGTGCCGGGCCTCACCTGCCGTCGCGGGAGCGGTGCAGGCTGCCGTGGTAGCTGCTCATCTTGCTGTGGATGCTGCCTGCTTTGCTGCGCACATCGTCCAGCATGGCCAGGTGAGTTGATGAAGCGTGAGTGGAGGTGCCCTGTGTGGACGTACCGCGTGACTTGCGGACGATGGGAGTGTTGGGGTCACGCAGCAGAGCCTGGGCAAAGTCGGGCTCCTGCAGAACCTGACGGCTGTCGTTCACCGCACTGCTGCAGGAGGGGGGAGAGAAAAGAAAGAGAATGTAAGGGAAATGGACAGAGAGGTATACAAGGTGGGTTAAGAGACCACCACAGTGAGACAGGAAATAAGCGGCCCTGCATTGTGGTATAGACTGAAGGACAAAATGGGGAGCTAAAGCAAATTCTATCCTCAGTGAATGCTGATTATGTTAAAAAACAGCATACATTTTTTAACTAACATTTTTTTTTAGTTAAAAAATGGGGGTGTTAGTCAGTTCATGTGTCCCCAAATCCTGGATTTCTACATACACAAGCCATCTAAACGTGAAGGGGGCGAGTTAGAAGCAAGGTGCTCATCCGATAAGGAACTTACTCCTTGCGTCTGCGGCCGTGGAAAAAGCTGGCCCACTCGAAGCAGGTCTTCTTACTGCCCACCCAGAATACAGATGGAATGCCAACAACCAGCACCATCAGGTACTTCATAAGGAAGAGAACCAGGTCAGGCCTGCTCGTCTGCTCCACCTACACACACACACACACACTCATTATATACAATCATATCAGTGTACGTGTAAACGCCCCCACACATGGCCCAGGCTCTCGTGCACTAAACCATCTCTATACACAACTCATTAAAAACAATATATACAGTGTATACAATCGAGCATACATCACCTGAACCACTTACCAGAGTCGAGCAAAAGCAAAAAACGCATTCAATAAAACCGAAATTAAAAAGTCATGTACGTTTTTGCCTTACTTTTCAAAAAGCTGTGCGCACAGCAGAGGTGATTACATAAAATTACACAATCGAATGACACCCGCCCACAAACAAGACCAGAAATAATTCTTGGGTAAAGATGCCCAATGTCCTCTCAGTGTTTAGCCAGCAAATGATTTGTGCTACAGTATTTGGCTCTCTGTAATGTCTTCTACATTAAAACTTAGTTTCTCATACACTCCTCAGTTGTTCCCATCTTGTGCACTTTAGATTAAAGCCGTTTTGTTCTGTCGTTCTGTCTTGTGTGTGCATGTCAGCTTTTTCATGATGCACACCCCAGTGCTATCAGACAATCCAGCCTTCTCCTCTGAGCACAGACACAGCTCGAGCCCTCACATTGGACGCCTCCAACTCCTTTCCTCTTCCTTTCTGCCTCCTGACACTTAACTAGTCACACTTTGAACACAGAGCCCTAACACACACACACACACACACAGGGCTGCAGATTGCTGTTGGGATGGTCCCTACACAAACAGATATAAGGCATTCAGAGAGAATGATTCGATTACACAGGGTGAAATTAAATTCTAGAGCAAAGACATGCTTCAGCAAGACAGAAAAGGAGTTCAAAATGAGCAGTGCCTAAAGCGTCACACGCACACTCCACTGAAGTGCACTCACAAAAAATTCACTGATGCATATTAGTACTCATTATGCAGTCTAAATTACACTTTCATGCATTTCAAATGAATTGGAACCACATAAGCACATTCATTACAGTAAGGTTTCATTCTCTGTTTTTGGGCTCTGTTCGTAATAGCAGCTGTTGCAGGAATGTGAGTGACCACTGTAAGCATTGTCTCAGTTCACACACATGCTAGAAAACACACAGACTAGAATGATCAGCAGGCATCTAGGTCTCTAATACGTACATCTATGATAGACGCAGGCCTCTTCTTCATTATCGACTCGACACGTTATACAGCTTTCTCCTCGGCACGCTACAGAGGCCCGTCACACAAAGCAAGCAGCAAAGCATGACCTAACAAGACTGCATATGAAAGAGAGCGAGGGGGAAAGCAGGAGAGACTTATAGACCAGTCGTATACCCTTCTACTCTACCCCCTCTTCTTCACACTGCAGCCCACGGTAATACACCTACACCTACACCTAAATAAAGTGCAGCTCTGTTCAGGTGCTCTGTAACTAGAGTACGCTCAGTGTAGGCAGGAGGAGGAGGCGTCTGCCCTGCGGGGGTTGGGCGAGTGAGTGAGTTACTATGCCACGTGATGCTCAGCTTCACTTGGATCAGTGTGTTATTGTGAATTGAGAAAGTCCAAGGGTCTTGCGTTACATGGTAACATAAGCGCACAGTGTGTCACCGTGGTGTATCACATCGCACCATCTATTCATCCAGCCACAAAAAAAAGCCCCAACTTGGACGTCTTTTAACAAATGTAGGTCTTGAAATATTCAACGGTTATCAAAAAATGCTGTGCAGATTGTACAGAGATGCGAAGACAGTAAAATGCATAGTGAAATGCAAACATATTTCATGTTACTCCAACTAGGGCTGTGTAAAAGTACATATTTTTAATACGACGAGTCAGTGGGTTGTCTGAGCGTCTGCTCGACTAATTGGTGTTTTGAAAGCCCTGTATTATAAGGCCATGTCCACCTGACACCAGTCTGATGTATTTCTGAGGAATGCGTGGTCGCAACACACAGCTCTTTATTACCCAACACGGATAGACCTATTCATCAATTAAATCAATAACTATAGCCTTTTATTGCATCAAAAACATAGTCATCATTTTGGGCGTAATTTTGTTTTGAAAAGTGGTGGGGACAAGAATGATGAAGGGGCAAAAAATGTGTGTGTATATATATATAAAAACCTTACATGATCAATTACAAACCAGGCTGATTCGCACCGAAAGCGTTTTCTGAAGCGCTTTCACTCGTCTGTATCAAGCGTGTCACACGAATAGGATGGCGCTTCTATTTAAACCAGTGTTTAAATCCACACCAGCTTTTTAAACACTTCCAGCAGTGATGGATGCTTTTGGAAGCGTTTTCAAATTGAGTTGCTATGGTTTACATCACCTACATTATGTTGCACTGGGAGCCTGTTAAAAGAAAAAAGAAAGTAAAGGAAAGAGTGCGACCCCACAGGCTGACTTAATTGGCCATTATAATAGCAGCTACAGCCGGTATAAAGCCTCACTTTATATTTGCATACGCCACAATATCATGATTGTAGTTTCCTGTAAATAAATTCATGATACAATAAAGTGATCATGTCGCCGTGTGTGAAGCAAACAGCCGAGTTTGAGGAAAAGTGATCTGCTAGAAACTCGCCCGTGTCGTGTTCATTTATAGGAGTTTTATCATAGAGAAGACATTTTATTACAGACGCCACCCTCACCGTGATTTAATATTTTTTAGAAAGCGTTTGGATCGGTTTCTGCCACGGAGTGTTATATGAAATATTTTCAACGGGCTACGCTTCCTAAAAGTGGTGGGGAAATGTCCCCAGTGTAAATTACACCTATGGGCATTTTTTTTAGATGGTGCACAGCCTGTGTAGCGTGCTCGCAAAACACACAATGTAAACTCTATGAATACAAAGAATACATGATACATAGTAATAATAATAATATTAGTAGTAATTGCAGAAAATAAGCTACTTTAATCAAAATACTGTTAACATATTGACTGAAATGTTAGAAACAAAAAGAATCTAGATAAAACTCTCACTAGTCGACAAGTTGGAACAACTAATTAATTAATTGAACATACTGACCCATCCCCAACACTAACTCGTACATGCTTAGAAATGGATAAAATTCAGTTGATTCTAATTTTGGTATGATAACAGTGAAACAATATTTACTATGGCAGCTCTCAGCTGGAATGGTTCTGCTATAAATCAGGTTACTGCATGTATGACTGCCTCGATGAGAGATAAGCTGGTACAGCGGCGTTACCTGGTAAGGGCAGGGGATGTGGTACTCTCTGCAGCGATCCTGTACCCAGGTGGTCTCCCACACTGGGCGGTAGGCCTGTTCGTACAGGTAACATCCCACCACCGTCAGCAGCGGCACCAGGTAAAGAACGGAGAACACACCAATACGGATCATGAACTTTACTAGCTTGTCTTGGTTCTCCTTCTCCAGAGGGATCTCCATACGGATCCGGTTCAGAGCCACAATTCCAGCAAGGAGCAGAGAGACGCCGACCAGCACGTCCAAGCACAGCGGTGCCAGCACAAACCAGCGCAGAGTGTGCACATCGTACAATCCCACAAAGCATACGCCGCTGATGTTATCACCCTCGATCTTATTCATGGCCAGCAGCGCTACAGTCAGCACACCAGGTACGCCCCAGGCACTGGCATGAAACAGCAGGGCTTTCTTTTCAATGGCCTCACTACCCCACTTGGGCACAGCGGCCAGGAACCAGGTGATGGTGAGGATGACCCACCACACGCTGCCGGCCATGGTGAAAAAGTAGAGCACCATGAAGAGCAGCGTGCAGGCCTTGTTATGGGAGCCCTGAGTCACTGTGGAGGCTTTGAACTGGCCTGGGCTGGCTGCATTACACGCCACACGCTCTTCCAGCAGAAAGCCCAGGAAGAAGACCAGCGATACCATCATGTAGCACACAGCGTAGAAGATGATGGGCCGCTCTGGGTAGCGGAAGCGTGTGACGTCGATGAGGAAGGTGAGGAAGGTGAAGAGCGTGGCAGACAGGCAGACGATGGAGATGACGCCAATGAAGTAGCGGATGAAGGTGAGCTCCTCTCGTTTGAAGTACATGTTGGGGCAGGGAGGCGAGCAGTCGCGCACACCCAGGAACGTGTAACCCAGCTCGGGCTCAATCTTCAGTTCACGAGGGCACCAAAAACCATAGTCTCGCTGCACTGTCATGGGCGACTCGTCTGTAGAATTCGTAGTGGTCAGCAGGTCTACAGTGCGAGGGTACGACTCATCACAGTCCGGGAACCTTGGATCGGGGGCACAAATACATCACATTACTGTAAATGCACACAGCTAAATCCTTGTCTGCTTTTTTAGTAAGGTATTATTTTCGTCATTTGAGAAAACATTTGAAAAAATAAAAAATTAGATTTGCTGCTGCCGAGTTGTGCAACGGTCTTGCCGTTCATCGGGAGATTGCGAATTTGATAATATGCCCTGCTCTCTGGGTGGGAAGGACAGCCTTCCTCTTTCCCCTGTCAAACAGAGCAACACTAGCCAATCAAGGGCATCTGTTAGCTCAGGTATACGGAATAGGGCAGTTGGCACTCTCCTCCAAGCACTTCTCAGCTGCACATTCAATGCATGAGCGCCAGTTCTTAAAGATGCGGTGGCTGGCTTCACTTGTTTTGGCAGAAGCACGTGTTAGCCTTTGCCCTCCTAGATAGGTAGCTGTCGTGCGATTATGGGTGAAGTACCTTATGGGTTTGAATTGACACAGACCAATGCATCTGGAATTCTAGTAATACTACACCAGTTAAATTTTTTTGATGAAACCCGGATTACATTACCTGCTGCACTCCATCTCCTCAGGCCACGACACCCCAAACATATCCATGAGCTTCTGACAGTTTCTCTTCGAGTGAATACACAGACTGCGGCAGGGCAGAGACATCCGGCCATACTCCGTACACACGGGGGCGTAGAGTGCGCACAGGAAAGTTCTCAGGTCTGGAGAACACCGCAGGTTTACCATGGGGTGGAAGGGCTGTGGAGAGAGATGTGTGGAGGGTCAGACGCTGCCAAGTGCACTGTGACAGAATGACAGTTCTCATAACAGCTCTCAGCATGATGTCAGCGCCAGTTCAGTGGAACTAATCAAGCCTGCTTGGCAAACATAACTGAGTTCACAATTTGAAATTAAAAAAAGTTAAAAGAATGTGCATGATGATGACCAGTATTTCTAAACCGACATATATTAGTGCTTGAAAACATGTTTATCCCATCAAACAGACCACTCTTAAGACCTTTAAAGAAATAATCTTGTCTATGGCGGTAGACAGGCAAGTTTTCCTGAGTACTGTAATCCAACGCCCATTCCTGAGGCTCACCAGCCCATGGGTGGCTCTGACTGTGCTTTTGTATCCCCAAGGAGGCCAGTGCATGCTGGGGGACAGAACAGCTGCAGACCCGGGCATTAACATGCAAATCTCGGGAGGAGCGAACAATGCCCTTCCACCTGGGGCCAGCCAATACACATGCACTTCCTGCTGGGGTCTGGCTCTTTATCACTGGCCTGCTGGCTGGGGTGAAGAGGGACATGGAAACACACATGAACAATCCGTTTCCACGTCTCTAACCTAGTGTTGCACAAAAGTCAAAAGTCCAATACTTTTTCAGTGTGGCAAACAATTCAGTACTCTGACTTTCGATCATTTCAAGTCTTTATTTAAATACGCCAACATGTTGACGTTGTATTATGGCTATGGAGGAGCAGAGCAGACTTGTATGGGCAGAGCTGTGCAAGGAATTCATATGTGCCCCTTGTAAAGCTTGAGTACATGGGGTTTGCCATCGCAAATAGGCTGCTGAGAAAAAGTGCGAGTGAATTGACTGTAGCCTAACTTTTATGTAGCCTACTTTTAAATAAACCTGATAACACATTGGTGTTCAAAACAGACATTTAGTGTTAAAAACACAGACTTATACAATAAACTAAACATTTTAATTGATGCCATTTAAGACCGTAAAAATGTAACTGCCAACAAATTAAATTTTATAAAACATGTAGGTGAAGAGATTTATTCATAACTCGCATATTTATAACGCATGTAAGGTTATGTTCCGAGAAACAAATCAACAAGTTCAAAAACAGAAATACAAAATGATATATAATCCATCTTGAATTTGTTTTAAACTCAGCGTGATGAATGTCAGATGACGATAACCTATTTTATTTATTTTTTGGTCATAGTATTGTTTTGGTATCGGGAATTGTGATACTATACTTGGTATCGGTATAATGACAACCCTGCTCTGGTCCTTTTTGAACCATCTTCAGTCTCAATAAGGAGTGTGATGCACCAAAGACACCTGACCCTAAAACCGGTTCTAAAATAATTTTTTAATTCTCAGGACAGAAGTGAGATGTCACATTAATATTTAGAGGAGGTCATCAAATATTTACATTGTCCCTGAAGTGCCGAGATGAAGGAGAGATCAAAAGAGAATCACAACAAACTGATTTTACCCTCATTAGTCACAGCTGTGGAAATGGCCAGGAGAGTGCGGACTCTCGCTTCATAGTCATGTAATATTGATTTAGTCATTGCAATGCTGACTTAGTACCTGCTCTAGTGCTGAAGTCTATAAGTGCCTTCTGCTTGCCAGGACTGCTGCTGCTAAACGGTTTAGTGCATCTGAAAGCTAAACTACACACTCCATGCGCATTATTCATGGGCCAGGGAGTGAGGTGGAGCTCCAGAGACGAGGCCTAGACAAAACAGCAAGACAATTTACAACACTGCATGTTCGCCTGTTTGACACGTTCACTTTAGTACAAAAACACATGCCCGAACATAAAGGTCACATGAATTCAATGTGAAGTGTACTTAGCAAAACATGGTGAGTTTATTCCAACATAAAACAAATCTCATACTTTCTAAACACCGTTGTCATGATAAAACGAGCCTAACTCTCTTCCACTTACACTAATGTGTAAAATCTGTTATCTTTGTACTCGTGTCACCAGAACACAAGCATTGAATGGGTTATTAGAGGCATGTCAAGTGGTGTTAATAATTCTCCGGAGCTAATGGATGCAGTTAAAAGACTAAAAACTGGGAAACTATTCTCTTATCAGGCCTGAGGTCGAGATGCTGAATGTTACACTAATGTCGCGGCAAGATGAAAGATCACACTCCTGTGTTTTGTAAACAAAGATTAAAGGTAACTTTAACTCTCGAGACTGACAAGACAAAGCTTGCCACCAGAAAACACGAAGAGACAATCCTCAGGGTGCTGCAAATAGGAGGGGGAAAAGATCAAGAGAAGCTCTTCCCCATCCTTCAACCCAAACACAGAGGAAAAAGCACTCTCTTTCAAAATGGATTAAAGTGTGTTACTTTTAGAAGGCTGCAGCTGAGGAGGTGCATTAAACAGATGCAGCAGCAGCTCTGGATCTCTGTTTCTAAGAGCACAAGTGTTCACTGCCTTTCAGGCTTTTAAAGCATACTTGGCCTCAATATTTCATGCCTGCATGTGTGTGTGTCCTGCATGCAGTAAACGTGTGGGTCCTACAGAGTGCGTGTCCATTCTATCACTGATTTCAGAGTGCAGCTGAGAGTGTTATCTGCAGAACCTACACCCCGGGGGAAGAGCGAGTAGTGTTCGTCCAGCCCTCCCTCCTGTTCTCTGAGTCTAGTGTAGGTTTGCTCCTGTTAACCCTGCACTCCTCCAGAGAGAGGCTCCCGGAGAACCGCCCTGCTCCGAGAGCTGAACCCATTACAGACGCCAGAGGGCACATTCACCACAAGGCCTCTCTCACTCATCAGTCTTCACTGAGCTACAGCAGCTGATTGATGGCTGTGGCATCGTCGGGATTCGAGCTCACGAATGCTTTTCTGTTGTGCCACTCGGGAGCCATGAACATGTACATACACGTATAACATATGCATGGTAAGAAATCTTGTAAAGCGAAGATGCGTTCAAAAATTACGAAATGAAAAGTTTCTAGACATGAAAAAATACTATAAAGAACAGTAAACAGTAAAAAACTAAAATAATTCAATTTTGGTATGACCACCCGTAGCCTTTAAAACTGCATAAATTATCTAAGAAAATCGGCTGGTAGGTTGTTCCAAGAGTCTTGGAGAACTTGCCACAGTTCTTCGGCAGACTTTGGCTCTCACTTGCTTCTGTCGCCGCAGGTAAAATCCCAGACAGCCTTGATTATGGTTTTATCTGAAAAGTGGTCCATTACGTAATATGTTACATTTCTTTAATGACATAACATTTCTCTATAACGTTTAATCTTTTGGAAAATGAAGGTTTGGAAATTTCCACTGACACGCTTATGCAGAAGACCTTTATACTGCAAGTCAAATATTTGTAATATGTATTTAAAATCGCCTTTTCATGTAAACTAAAACGGAAACAAGACAAGATGTAAGTAATTATAACATCTTCCTTATGAGGCAAATGGGGGAAAAAAACACACATTGTTCTTATAACCAAAAAAATGTGGAAGAATAATTGAGGATTGGCTCATATTATATTCCTGAAATGCAAATGTGGGTCTTTTATCTGGCTTAATCTCTGTGCCTAAGATGCTAATGGGTAATTAAAAACGTTGCAGCGTCGGCTCTGATTACCCGGCTGCTATACCAGGCAGCCCACACTGCGGAGGAGGAGTAGCGGGAGAAACAGGGTGGGCTTTTTTGGCAGGAGTGAAAAAGAACACATTTGTCTCTCACAGATGCCAGCAGCCACTCCTCTTCAAACACTTAAATGGAAGGATTAAGTTCCTGCCTGTTTTTCCCTTTGTCTAAGCTACGATTTACTTAAAGAATCAACGAAGGTTAGCCCTTCAAGTGTATGACTGCGTGCTTTCTGTGCTTCCTGGGCTACATAGGCGTGTTCATGTGCGTGATGCTTAAATCCATCCACCTGTTCCAGTGTGAACTGTGTAGTAGAGGGAAATATTTAGGTCAGCTATCAGGTTACAGCCATTCATTTTGAGGCTTAGAAGTAGGAAGGTGAGAAATGGAGGGTAGAAGAAGTCAGAGGGGAAAATGAAGTGAGAAAGACAGTGAGTCTGAAGTGCACTTGACCCACAGCTCCAGTGATCGCTGAGGAAAATGAATGTGGGGCTTGGCTCTGAACTGGGACCTCTGAACTGGGACCTCTCTCGCTCTCTCTCGCTCTCTATCACTGTGAGGGTGGAGAGTTGGCCAGATTGGGCTGCTGCTAGTGGAAAAGCCAGTTTGCCAACTTTTTCAGTGCGCGTACTTGTGAAAAAAGCTGGGTTCTCCAAGGATGTCAGTCAAAAGAATCTGACTCTTTAGACTGACAATATCTCACCTTTTCCCTACTCGGCTGTGTGCGTGTGCACCTCTGATTAGCGCTGAATGAGTTTCTACTACACATACACAATAGGTAACTCTGTGCTCACACATTTCCTAAAACTGTCACGAGCTATTTAATTATCCTCAATTGAATTTCAGCACGGCAGAGAGGTCAGATGACAGATTTAACAATTACTTAATCCTGAGGACCTGATGACAGTTCACACCATAGGCGTCATTTTCCAATAACTATAACTAGCCCATATAACCCCCTAATAATTCATTTTGATCATAATTATTTGGTAATAAAACATGACAAAAGTATTGGGTTTTTAATATAATAAATGCTACCGTAAATAAATTGATCAGTATTACTGATACAATAAATATTGATTAAAATATTTGTGTTGCCTCCTCGCCCGGCTCTAAATAATTTGGTTGCACCCAGAACGGGAAACAAGAGCTTAAACGTTCACAGTGAAGTTCCCCCGTCAAGGACGGCAGATTACTGCGGGTTCCTACGAGTAATGGTATGCCTTTTGGTGGGTTTAGCCCAGATTTTGACGTTACTGAATAAAAAAAGATGTTTAATGCAAAGTGCTGATAGATTTTTGACTAGCGATACATAGCACTCCGTCTGAGGCTGAGACTAACGGTAGTTAGCATTATCTGTGGTTGTGGTAGCTAGCGCTAATAATTTAAATTAAAGTAGCTTTAAATCTAGCTGACCTGACTGGCTGTAATATATTTTTTCTAAACTCTCCCGTTCACAGAGCAATCGCAAGAGGCAGCGCTCCTTATTCAACCACTCGAAATAAATCGCTTTAATGTAGACGCAACACATTTTCATGCGCATGTTTCTAAAAGCTGTTTAATAGCTTTTGCCATTTCCTTCCCGTGGCTGCATGCTCCCAGACCCCCATAGAAGGTCCTGTTCAACCCCACCAATGTTCAACCCAAAGTTACACCCTTGGTTCACACATTACGGTGCCTAATAACTGTTGATTCATTAACGCTGGTTAATTTAAAGTCGACTTACACAATTAAAAAAAAACTGTTGGATTGCCACTTTCCAAACATGAAAAAAAAAAAACAGAACATGAAATCTCTCAACAGAGGTGCACAAATCACCCCGTCTCTCTCTCGCTTTATCTCCATTAATATCTATGTGCCAGTTTTATTGGTAATGTACATGATAGTAATTCCTGCTGTCTGCTCCAGTGCAGCCTGAACTGCAGAGGAAGTGTCAGTGTGTTTATATGACAGCCTCTTCCCTCTAGCCCACAACACTGTCAGGACATTCACCATCAACATTGACCTAACAGTCCAACTCACACACTTGCTCATCTCCAGCTCCGGGACAAAACTGCAGCACCACGAGTGATCAGGAAAAGCAATTTCCAAAACTCTGTCGTTACTTGTGTTCTGGGTGTGGCACATGCAAACAGTTCTGACATGTGCTCCAGGCTATGTTCAGTGTCTGGGAAGAAAGGTGGATTATCTGGCAGTTGAGAACTCTTAAATGAGGCTGTGATGCATGTGAGGGACATGGAAACACTGTAGCAACTCTAGTCATGGTGAATAAAATGTGGCGTGCAGGGACAGACAGAGAATAAAACACAGCCCGTCTGTCCAACCAAGATAAACTCCATGTGCACCAACCAACTGGCTCCGGGTGGCCCTCCACACTCACACAATTGTGAAAAGACCGGCGGTCCTGAATAGGTAAAACTGCCCAAAGGGGGAATTATTTCCTTAATATTTGTTCTTTTCTCAGTCTTCAAGAAGAAAAGGAGAGAGAAGGAAGGGCAGCTCCCACACTCCCTCTCTCCCGTCATTCAGTCGTCCTTAAATCGGGAGCCTCTTTTTGGCCGTGTTTTCCTTCACTCCACTCGTCTGAGTGCCGCATTCTTCCCCTGCCTATTCCACCAGTGCTGCCATGGCAACCACTGATGCGGAAAAAAGGCTGATTTAAAAAGAGGATCTTTGATGAGTCCTCATCCTCAGGGGTCGGAGGTCAGTGAGAGAAACCACCTCCTGAGAGCAGTACTGCATGTCCTTTTGTGGACTCACAATTAAGAGCTGTTGCCATAGTTTCCATAGCTGCCCCTCATCCAAGCTAAGAAGGGGGATCTGCTTGGTTCAGAAAGAAGGCTTGCAAAGAAACTAAATGCACATTTCAAGAAAATATGTAACGACGACAACAGAAAATTTGTGCATCAACTAGGGATATGAAAATTGTGTTACCAAGACTGATTTTATATTGTCTGATATACCGGGCTTTACTGATATGACTGTCAATTCTCAAACTACCAAAAAATTGCAGAAACTTAATTAATATAAAACAAGCCACTGTGCTTTTACAGCTGTGACTGCACACTTCCCTGGCTGCCTGTCTGGCAGATTCACACTAAATACACATTTGACAAATAATCAAACAAATATATTTTAATAAGAGCTGTAAATAAATAAGTCTTGGAAAATTGCATTTTCTGTTTTTTGAGGATTATGCTGAATATTTATGTCTTTTCCAAACAGGATTACGCACTGATAATGTGTCACACAACGACAATGTGATAATCAGGAAAGCAATCATCTAATTATTCTCACAATAATTATGATTTGTGTTTTATGTCTGAATGATTGATGGTTTCTGAGAAACGGAAAAGACAAGGTGCAGAAATGCCCACAAACTGCGTTCAGGATGCTTGAATGTCTTTTGTGGTCTAATGACAAACGTCTCGAAGTTAATGAGCGGTTCACAGATGCCGTCACTTCAGAGGATTTTGAGCATGCTAGTGCAAAAAAAGTTTAAATGCCTGAGGCGGGTTTAGATGCAAAAGTGAACTGCTCTTACACACATAGGCTGCTCGATGCATACGCTGTTGGAGAACACACATGTGGACGTGTGGTGCGTTCAAATGCAATCCGTGAATTTGTGCTTTCGACATGGGAAGACGAACACACAATAATGTGTGCTCGCCGTTCTAGTGGTTAAAATCCTGAGAACACTGTTGACAGACAGACTGTGAAATATGGACGCAGAGCATAAACTAGCATGACTGATTTTGTAAACTAGCCGTTAAGTATTTTATACAAACAATGAAAAGGCAGAGTGACAGTGAGACAAAATCGTCAGGAAGATCAACAGTTCCTTCAGATGTGTTGGTATTAAGAAAAATCTCTGCTCAGCTAAAAATTATACTGTAAATACACTTGGAATCAACCGCAAGCCAAACTCTTATGCTCTGCCATATTGAGAAACATTAAACAGCACAACTCCACCGGTAATCGCAAAGCGAGTATTAGCACTCCTAGCGTCCTACAGTATTTCTGGGTAATATAGAAATTTAAAAACAGACATTGTCTGTGCTTTATCTGCGCAACTTCCATTCAATTTTAATATCAGGGAATTGTATCAGCTAAATGATGCATCTGTCTGGCCCTACCATCAACATCAAGACTGAAGATGTACAAAAATATACATACAACATTAACGTACTATCTAACGTACACCTACTAAGGCCCGTTTTTCCCCCCTCAAAACTCACAATTCGGCATCTCTCTTAAGCTGAAAACACACGTTTCTGTCTCTCTCTCAGCTCCTAGGTTTGCAAACCAGCTCTCGGACAACGGAGTGGCTTTATCTCCAGCAAACTCGGTCTTGTGGTTCATTCAATCAGTTGTCAGAGATAAGAAATGGTGGCCCAGTGAAAGTTTGATAAGATGGCCAACAACATCTGAACACAGAACATCTCATTGCACCCAAAGTACAACATTTTGGCAACTTTTGACAAAACAGAGCCTATCAGAGACCGGCCGAGTTGTAAACATTGGAGCAGAAAGATAATCTTCTCATAAGATTCGAGATTTGAGAATGATTCAAATTACGAAGGAGGTCAAACTGAGAATTCTGTGTTACTACCTATAAATTCATGCTTTGGAGGAATAAGAAACTCGTCCATGCTGTAATTTTACAGATGACCTCATGTAGGCACGTCTCCCACACAGGCCTGTCATTATCAGTCAGTCACAGCTCATGTCAGACCTCACAGCTACTGTAACCCAGCTGCCCTGCTGCAGCCCACAAGCACCACCCTGCAATTAGCCACACACTTTATTCTGCAGTCTAATCAGTCCTGGCTGCAAATGTCGAGTGGGTATGAAAATCATTTCTTTTTCCAGCTCTGTTGAAAGAAAATACTACATGATGTGGAATGTTTAATGGTAACAAGTAATAAATGCTCACAGAAATGCATGATCTGTAATAATACCTTTTTGCATAAACTCAATTTATAAGTTACTTTTGTGGGCGACCAAGTGATCAGCAGCAAGCCAGTATTAAACAAATGACAAGCTAAACAATAGTACCCAACTTCTTAACCAACAGACCACAGACCTTCAGACTAGGTAAGCACTCCTCCTCCCCCATAACACTGAACCCTGGAGCACCACAAGGCTGCGGTTCTGAGCTCTCGATTAGTCACTCTTCACGCACGACTGCAAACCCATCCACAAGTCCAACAGCATCATCAAGTTCGCAGACGATACAACTGGCATAGGACTGATTTCAAATAGCAATGAATCAGCCTACAGAGAGGAAGTCCAGAATAAGGAGAATTTGAGCCATGACAACAACCTGGCTCTAAACTCCAAAAAAAACAAAAAACAAAGCACTGATCCTGAACTTCAGGAAACAAAAGAGACAGAGAACACCACGCCATCAGCATTAATGGCAAAAAGTTTGGGACTGTCCACAGTTTTAAGTTCCTCGGGATCCATATCAGTGAAGATGATCCACCAACACAACCATGCTGGCCAAAAAAGGACAACAGAGGCACTATTTCCTGAGGAGACTAAAGAAAGCACGCATTCCACCCAACAGCTCCTTGTGAACTTCTACCGGTGTACCATTGAGTCCATACTCACATACGGCATAACACTGTGGTACTCATGCTGCACCACAGAGAACAGGAAGGTACTCCAGCGCATCATCAAGACAGCACAACGAATTACCGGATCACAGCTTCCAATTTTAGAAGAAGTCTACAGCACTCGCTGCACCCGGAGAGCCACTAACATCATAAGACCCGACCCACCCCGGCAACAGCATCTTCACCCTCCCGCCCTCCGGTAAATGTTACAGAACCCTGAACGCCCACACAACCAGACTGAGGAACAGCTTCTTCCCCAGAGGTGTTACCTTCTTTAACACGGCCCCCCCCACCATAACTGCATAGGGTAACTTACTTATTTACCCTCCCATTGCAGCACCCCACAGATTGTCTGTGCAATATCCCTACACTGTGAGCCAGGATTGTCAAGCTCACGTTCCACCAGATATTATGTGCAATACATATCATCATCTCAGGGCATTTTATTTATTTTTATTACCCAAGTGCAATATAAATGTGCAATATCACTCTGCTATATTGTGTAACCGTATGTATATATAATACTTTTAGTATACATTTTTTATATGACGATGAAGCTAGATATATTTGAAAAATACAGTTAAAGCCAACTGAACTTGGATATTCTTCAGCGATATGAACAGAGACGTAAAGTCTCATTCGAGTGCCTGTTTGTACTTGATCCCCTGTAGACCAAACAGCAGAAGTCTATTATTTTGCATTAGAATGTTCACCAACATCAAAAATGTTTAACTGGGGTTTTGAGGAAGCTAATATGATCATTAAATTAGGTATAACTAGGAAAGGTATTGTGGTTATTGTTAGATGTCAATACTTTTATAACTCCACTGTAACAAGCAACCAATTGGATCAATTTCTGTACTAATTGTTTTATTTTTAAGACTCTTCCTTAATAAATACTTTAATCTTTTTGTAAACGTTGAATAATAAAATCTCTGAAATGAAATGTTTTTTTTTTAATAATATGGCTCCACTGTTTTGTTGGCACATAGAAAAATCTCAGCAAAACTAAATATAAATATCATTAAGATGTCTTTGAGAATCCAGATATTTTTACTATACATTTTCGCCATATTTTCTTTTATTTGTTTGAAAGTAAACTGCTACATCATCCTTCAAACGCTATTTATTTTCGATCCAAATGCAAGGGGACTTCAGCCAGATTACACCAGCTCCTATTTTTCTACTGCTAGGGCGGATACTCCCTGTTCCCATTAACGCTGCATGGCGATATATTGAAACGGGAGGGGGGAGGGTTTGCTTTACAGGATCGCCTTGCCTCTCGTTTCTCAGCGCGCAGAACATCCCTAGAGTGATGTAATACAGATCCAGGGGGGATACTGAACCCTTGTGACAGATGGGCAGACGTTGACATCCCTGGCACCCCATTCCTGCTATCAACTGACTCTGTTGTGTATTAAGAGAGCAGCACAGGCACCAACCAACGCTCGCCACTGTGCTTAACTGACTACAGTAATGGGAGGAAGAGGATCACTCGGCACCGATCAATCCAGCCATTGTAGGTCTTAGCACAGATTATGAAGCAGTTAGCAGGGGTGAACAAATGTTGGCTGGCACCATTATTTCCTCCCACCATACCCGGGAATAAAGCGTCCTTCAGTATTCTTCTCTTGAGCCAAGCTCAGGATAGCATGGAGAAAGCAGTACACAATACTGGATTGCTTCCTGTGTTTTATTATTAACATTACTACCACTATAAGTGCATCTCCTAGGAGATCTAAATTACTCCTTGTTGCATCGTTACTTGAAGTGTCAATTCAACATACACAACATACAATTACTTACGCAGCACTTGATTACCACCAATAAAATAACATACATACAGTTCAAGGACAGTTTAGAGGACAGCTCTGCTATAGGCAGATGACTACAGAATGGCACACTCAAGTGAGGGGAACAAGTCAGGCATGGCATCATCTAGGTGACGAGAAAATGCATTTGCACAATGTGAACCAACAGAAATTGACAACTTGAATCTGAATAAAAAAGGATTTAAAATAAATAATGCAGAAAATAACAGCTTTAACTTACTTGGTACAATACTGATTGAAATATTTTTGTACCACTCGTATTATTTGCTAAAAGTCACCAGCAGCTTAATTATTCAGGCGAGTAGGTGTAGAATGACAAGCCACAAGCTTACCCAACAACAAGCTCCATGGCAACCCCGTTTTTTTCCCTCACAGAACACAGACCAGCAGAAAACGCAGAGAAAGTGGAAAGAGAAACATCCTCTTACCTCCATGGCCAGAGCGGCTGTCTGTTGGTCGTAGTGGTTGAGCAGGTTGGGCATGAAGGTGGTGTTGTAGGGGAGATCCTGACACATACGAAGTCCTATGGGCTCACAGGTGAACGTGCTGTGGCTTTCCACAGAGTCCATGAAAATAGCAGAGCTGCAGGAAAACAGAGCAGAGGCCAGCAGCATCCACAGCAGCCTCATCCCCCTGTAGCAGGAACCATGCACAGGTACCGACAAATCCACCTCGAGTCCCATCCTTCATTCACAAAACACAGCGATGTGAGACTAGCAGGGTGTGTAACGTGAGCATGGGAGCCGATTCTTCTCCCAGCGGATTTCCACCACACCTAGAGAGTCAGGGAGGTAGACTGGGCTGGTCTGCTGCTTCCATCCCCCTGTCTAAGCGCTCACGATGCCCTCATGAGTGGTTGCCTGTTGACCTGCTGTCTGCCTCAGTCCACACTTTGATCAGCCACCTCAAAGCTCTCGCATTCACACAAGTCCACGGCTTACAACAAGATATTGTCTTCCACTGTGGAGGCCATCAGGGACGCTCAAAAACAGGATGCGTCTGGCGGCAAATGTCTCGAAGAGCACCTGCAACATGAAAAAACTTCAAATATACTTATCTTAAACCACACAATAATAATAATAATTATTATTATTATTATTATTTTCTTTATGTGGGTCTTACATACAGAGGTTCAATGTGTTAAAAAAGATAAGAAAAAAGAATAAAATAAATAAAAACA